>CAJQZN010029959.1:0-63650 GCA_907164685.1 Colias eurytheme | reverse complement strand
CAAGGCTCAGGCTAGGAACGCTACTACACCATGTCAATATAAATCGCAAAGAATGAAGCTGCGAAACATAATAATAATATTTCTGAGGATTGAACTTGACAATTTATACACAGGTCTTCTAGCGTCACCACTTTCCCACACTGGAAATAATATTGCTTTAATATAGTTACTCCCCTGCTCAAAATATACCGGTTGAATTACCTAAAAACACCGTAAGCATGTAACTAATAAATGAAACGTCTCAAATCGATTCCATTTCAACTAGTGAAGGTATTAGCATTCGGTGACAGGTGCGAGTCGCTCCACGTCGATATTGCGTTTTTATCAAGGCTACGTTTAAATTATTGGGGAGATTTAAGGGGTCAGAGGTGCGAAAAGGTACTTTTTGGATGAAGTTCTTCTTTGGTGTGAATGTTGTAAATGGATGTGAAGAAATGATCTGATTATTGACGGTATAGGTTTATAAATTGATCAGTCTTTTAGATTTTATTTTATATCAATGTCAATATAGTAGTTCACACATAACATTTTTACTGAAATCAAAACAAGGAGGAGGTTTTCAATTTATTAACGTAAAGACTTTTATGTATATTTTTTTTTATACTTAGATAGGTGGACGTTTGACCCCAGTCCCACCTGATGGAAAGTGGTGACGAGATCTAAGGTGGTAAGTCACGCCCGCCTAGAAAGTGCCTGTTAATTCGTCTCTTGAAAATTCCCATGTTATACTTCTCTGGAAAGATGGACGCCGGCAGAGAATTCCACTCTTTGGCAGCTCGCATTGAGAAAGAAGACGCAAAGCGTGCTGTGCGTGCAGTCGGCATTTCTACCAGATAAGGGTGGTATCCCGCCGTACGCCTGGACGTCCTTTGGAAAAAAGGTGAAGCTGGGATAAGGCCATGTAATTCAGTTGCACATTCCCCGAAATGGAGTCGATATAAGTATTTTTTCATCAGAATGTAATTAAATTGATAAGTTAAGAAATATTAAAAAAATGTCCTACAATCTGTACCTTTATAATATTATAACGCTTAAATGTAATAAAAGTATCGAGTTTTATTCAAATGTGCCTGTCAATCGTACAATAATATCAAACAGGCCTTTCCACGTAAACCTTAATATTCTCATATGACACAACTGTGACCCTACCCAAAGGGCTGTTCGGGAAAATATGGAAAAATAATGCAATTGTATTCGAGTGTTGGCAGCGATTATCACCCTTACTGTTCCTTTTGTCACCAAATAAAAGTTCCGTTGTATCTATGATACAGTTTTCCTAATTTACATTACGGTATTATTATTTTAGTATAAATTTGTTGTGGAAACTTGATAGAGTCACTTATATTATGATTATACAATTATACATAGATAAGTGGGAATGAATCTTCATTTGGATGAAGATTTACGGTAAAGAGAAGATCAATGTTGGTATGCATAAATGGTAAAATGTTAATTTAAAACGGTTTAAACCGCTGTTTACTCGCTTATAAATTTATAATATCCCTGATTGCACATTATAATGTGAATATTTTTCACGTAAACTTTCGTACAATATACGTTAACTAAATAGACATCTAAGCTAAACGGAACACATCAGGAACTAGGGTCTTATGTACATTTAACCCAGGTTATAAAAACCCTGTACCCATGAAACGTGATCACCTTACACCAGGCTGGCTAGAAAAGTTACGAAGTTAGTCGTTTGTTTGCAAGAATGCGCCGCTCGGTTCACGGCGTTCCTTTTATCCAATTACGGGATAGGAAAGGATTATAATTTTATCGGTGTTTATTTGTGTGGGGTTCTCTGGGGTTTTAAACTCAATGCATAATGTAATAGTATATACATACAGTCGCATAGTTGATGATGACGATGATAACATCATATGATAACATCATTCATTGCTATACAAAGTATAAACTTTAAGATTAAGACAATGATACAAAATAACATCGAGAACAATATTTACGGATTTAACAAATATTATAACTACATACCTACATCTTATGTTTGTTTATAATATTATCTTCGAAATAGGAAACTTTATTTTTACATTGGTCTTAAATCGTCGAATTAAATACCATCGTTAAAATGTTTACGGTGTGAACAAATTGGTAAATGGGTCGCAGACGACCCAAATCAGTTTTATCTTCCGAAGCTTGCCCATAAACAAGAACAATATACGTATTATATTACACATACCCAGTTAAAAACTATCGCCTTCGAGCCTAGTTCAACCAAAATGCCATAAATTATAATTAAACTAGCTTTCCGCCCGCGGCTTCGCCCGCTTTGTCTAAAACATAATAAATTATATACTAAAACCTTCCTCTTGAATCACTCTATCTATTAAAAAAAACCGCATCAAAATCCGTAGAGTAGTTTTAAAGATTTGCATACATTTTTTTATTATTTTAAGCATACATAGGGACATAGGGACATAGAAAGCGACTTTGTTTCATACTATGTAGTGATAAATAAATCGTTTATTTTACGACCGTTATATTTTGTTACAAACATTTAATGACCATAGACCATTATAAACTGCTTTTCAGGAGTCATTATAATTAGAAACTTTTCTAAAATAAGATTTTTCATTATATTCACTAGTGCGGCGTACCTCTCAGTAGTAGAAATTGTGACGAAAACTTTCATGATTATATTAACTTGACCCATTTTCGAGACGTGCTTAAATTTTAAGCTGTCTGTCAGCTTACAGTTTGTTAAATTGAGTAAATATTTTGTGTCAAATGTTTCTGGTTAATGGTTTTGTATTTCTGTTATATTAATATTATAAAGAGCTATCGATTGTTTGTTTGTTACGATTTAAAATAAACTAAATTAGAAACTACTTATTCAACTGATTTAAAAATAATTCACAAAGCTACATATTTACCTAGATACATAATGTGCTTTTTTTATAAAAGGTCAAACAACGTGAAGTTAGTAACAGCTCGTAATTATTGTTGAAATACGACATATCCAATAGGTAATGAAAATCAATTTAATTTAAGCAAAATTAAGACATAAATAAGGTGATAATATCAGACCCGCGTCTAAGAGATTAAAACTTCCCAATCTAACAGCACATTACTTAAAAGATAGAAAGTTGATAAAGTTCACCTGACTACGAAATATTTTCGGTCTAAAAAGTATTTAATTACCCTCTTCAGATCGAAATATTGACATAAGTATAACGTGGCAAAGCATAGATCCATTTTATATGTATAATATACTTCACTATCATCACTACATAGTATAAAACAAAGTCGCTTTTTCTGTCCCTATGTCCCTATGTCCCTTTGAATGCTAAAATCTTTCAAACTACGGAACGGATTTTGATGCGGTTTTTTGTAACAGATAGAGTGATTCAAGAGGAAGGTTTTAGTATATAATGTATTAGGTTTTAGACAAAGCGGGCGAAGCCGGGGGCGGAAAGCTAGTATAGTATAAAACTTAAGAGTTTGTTTGGTTGGTTGAATTTCAGTAACTAAGGGTCCGATTTGATTCTTTTTTTGACGTGATAACGTCTTATAATTCGATAAAGCCGGCTGCACGCACGAAAAAACATGACTCATGCGGCGTTACCTCGCTCTGACTCATCTGAGGCGTTCCATGTAAGGCTTGAAGTGCGAGCGAGAGCGCGGAACGAGCGACAAAGAAGCACAATCGGACGTTGTCACGTTCAACTATCGTCAGTAAACCGACTTTACAGACAACCAATTTTTTTTTAGTTAGGTAGTTTACCAATGAAGGATATCTGGCTATATTATGTCGTCATGCTAAGACCAAAGCAAAGCAAAGCAATTCGTGTAAAACCGCGGCGCAGAGCTAGTTTCTTATAAATATTTAAAAGGTGAATCTGGAACTGACTAACGTTCATAAATATCTAGCTAAAACCATAATTTTCCTTTTTGCCTAGCCGTTCGGTACTCACAGCAATTTAAAGGTTCACCACAGAGAGAGAGAAGAAACTAGAAAACGGAAAAATAAAAATTTACTTCAAATTCCAACGAGGACTTTTGAAGGCGATTTATATTTTTTATTCCATAATCATTTAGACTATAAATAAACAAATTTCTGAAGAACTGCGTTCTTGGACCTCTTAGAAGTTCTTGAAATAATGTTTTAAATAGCTCGTAAAATCGTGTAGGCGGAGCGGAGCGTATCCAGTTTTTTGTAATTCTTATATTTTACGAAATTACTCGAAAGTTGAACGATATATCTAAAAGTTAGTGTTTTGGATGATCATGGGTGACTTTTATGGCTTATGTGGTTGGTTTTCTGGATTCATTTACATATACGGTCGAAAGAAAGACTTTTTTGTTGACATAATATTATGGTCATTAATCTAATGTTCTGTTGGTTTTGTTCAGAATGTAACGTTATGCATGTTAAATCCAGACTTAATATTATGCAAAAACGTACGTTATTGTGATAAATTAAAATCCCTAATTGATTTTTGAAGTGAAACTTCTTTATCGGGGTTGGAAAAAAATTTAGTGTAACATTTTTTTCGTTACGCGTGACATTTTTCCGTTACGCGCCATCTTGTTCTTATCCCTACCACGCGTGATTCGACGTATTTCTGTCAAGTTGCATATAGTAAATTATTTTTTGAAAAATAAGGTTATAATACACGCACACATTTTTATTAACATAAAGTTATATAGAATATTTTGATAAATACAACGACACTACAAACATTTCATGAAAATGTAACTTCACTTTTAGTTCAAAACGTATGCGATTACATTTCTAACGTATAAATAATTGAAATAAATACAGAAGATTGCGTATAATATTCGACTTACACGCTTCATACATATTTCATTTGAAAAGCGACGCATTTTTACACATTTTCCCCAAAAGTCTAAACGGCTTGACGGATTACGATGATTGAGGTAGCGTCATATTTCTTTGAAATACTTGGGGGTTGTTATTCCACAAAAGATATATTTTCATCTTGATTCTAAATACTGAAATGTATCGATTTTTAACTTATTTGATATTTTATATCCATTTTTGTAAGGATGCGAATCTTATACTGTTTTTAAATAGCTTAATAGAAAACAATAAGAATTCATTAGTTCGAATAATTAATAAATTAAGATAATAATATACAAAGGACAAATATCAATTTTTGTTTGTTTGTTGCAGCTTTTCTGTTAACTATTATTCTGGCTTTTTTGTAAACTATTATTCTGGTCGAAGATGACACGTTCTAGAGAAATCAATAATCATTCATTGGTCTATTACAAAATTTCGTAAACATTACAGAGGATATTGTTATTTTATTTCAACGCAGGCAAAAACAAGGCACACAACTTGTATTTATTTCAAATACATTTCAACGTTGTACGCTTACCAAGTCAACAAACAAAACCAAAGCTGAATTAAGAGCCCATAATTTATAATTCTTGTCTCTCGAGTATCAATATCAAAGCCGAAACACAAAGCTCCCTGAAATAAGCATATTTCAATTTATAACTTCTAAATAGTCAAGTTCAACTTTGTTCTAACTTTGTAGCGGTAATAACAAAGGGGTTTGAGCGTAGTTTCGATTCCAAGTTCGCGATCTTAACTCTTAAGACCGAGTTATCAAAGTCTATTATTGATTAAACATAATGATATTATGGAACAATATTGGCTCTACGTACTGGTTAATGCAGTTTGTAGTTGGGTGTAATCTGTCGGTGCATGCTTCGATACCTTGTTTTATGGTCTTGTGAATTGATGGATAGTATACAGCACGAATGATTTTGGGTGTGAAAGTATTTAGTTCTTTATTTGTGTATGTATTATGTATTTATCGTCAGCCCTTACTTGTTCCTACGGTCGATGTGGGAGTCAAATGTATTACTAATAAATATTATGGCAGTTCGTTGGAAAAATGCTAAAAAAGTTTATTTTATATGCAGCTAGTAGATTTTGAACCTTCATATTCATTTATGAAAGTACAAGCAACAAAAATCTTTTATTTAGTCTGCACTGAGTAAAACTAAATTATTATTTACAAGAGAAATAGTTGAAACTATATAAGCTCAAGGCAAATTTTAATAAAATGGCCAATAATCAAACAAAAATGTTAATACGTGAACACAGTTTATGCCTACAAAAAATATGTAAGAACTTAGTAACTATTAAATAAACACACAAAAACTATAACATAACTGTGTAATTCAAAAAATTCGTAGACCTATTATAATATTACATGCCTCATTACAAAAAACCTACCCAATTATGTAGGATAAAATAATCAGCTTGAAGACTTGTTAAACTCGAAAAAGCGTCTATAATAAAATTTATTTTCGTCTGAAGAATATACGGGATCTGATTTTTCGGTAAACCGAATATTGGCTTCTATTTCTGTCTTACAAAAACAAATTACGTTAATACGTAAAGCCATTGTATTTGCTAAATTCGATAAAAAGAAATCCTATCAAAATTGAATTTGTCGTTGAAGAGATTGTGATAGCCCATTAGGGATATATTTTAAGTTTTTATTATCTCGTTCATACTTGACAGATTATATTGAATATTTCAATACAATCGTCCTTTCAATAAGTGCTCTTCTGAATAATTTTATTGAGAAATTCATTACATTTGTGCGTAACAAAAAATACTTATGTTTTCAAATAGTTTATGTAAACCCTCTGAAAACATAGGCACATATTTTTTGTAAATAAAAGAATAGATAAATTTAGAACTGATGTCACAGGCTACTAGTTATTCCATCTAACTGCATTCGTGTAGATAATGTCTAAATTGACTGACTGAAAATTAAATAAACAATGTGTTCATGTATTCCAATTTACATTATAAATCTTATTCAACTTTAATAATACGAGTGAAACCACAGAACGCAAACAGTACTTAAACAATCTAAAAGTTATCACCTTTAATTAGTACATTAATTCTTTCAATTTTCGTTTTCGTTACAATTTTGTTACTAGGTACCTACTCATTTTTATACTATCGTACAACTAACAACAGTGACCTTTAGTAAAGACCAATATAAAACCTTGATGTTGTATCAAAAGGTTGAACAGCCTTCAGCCATTCAAGTAAGATGGTACTTACTCAATCGCCCATGCAGAAAATTGTCGTACAAAATGAAATGTATTACAGATGTGGTCATGAGAAACTTCTTTATACCTACGCAACCTCACAGAGGCTTTTAAATAAAACTTAAGAATCATTCTGTTTCTCTCTCTCTCCCACTTTTACTCTCTCCAGATTTGAAAACATTATTTACTGTATTTCTAACTAATAATATTAGACTGAAAAGTTTGTTTGAACACGCTAACTACTTGATCAATTTCAAAAATTGTTTTTTACGATTATATAATTTTTAAGTACATAATATACATATGTATAATACTCACTGAACCGAGCTAAAAATGAAATAAATTATAGTCTATGTGAGACAGGAAATATGTAGTTTCCTGCAGCTGAAATTTTGAAATCGATTCAAGTGTTTTTGTGAGATAAAATTACAAACACGTATCAAGTAGCTTAAAGTATAGAAAAAATACAATCAGCCATAATCCACGATCAATTCATGAATCTTTAACGCTTTGAAAGTGTGGTCAGACGTATTTCTGACGATAAAACAAAGGAAATCTCTTAACTATGCATTGTTCTATAAATTAGCTCACTTAATCTATGCTCAAAGAGACGGCGGCGCTGCGGCTTGCGGTCAAGATAGGTGCATTTACTTCTATTGGTTTTGGATGCGCTTTAGTTTGTTTGTTCTTTGGACGATGGTGGACGATGCATTTTGTATGAAGCATTGACCCATTTTTCTTTATAAGCAGTTCCTTGGCACCCGGCTATTACGACGATTACCACCGTTTTCTGTTTCATACTTACGTATACTTACTGTAGTGTACGTTACGGGCAATTTGATAATTCCGGGCTCTAATAATAATGGCCGGTCTGTATTCATAATGTCCTACTCAAGTGTGCTATGTGATTACAATAGCATGATTAACCACTTTTCCAAAGCCCATCCTATTTTGGCCAAAGTAATATAATTCCGGGAATTATTAGTAATGGCCGGTCAAAGCGATAAATTAATCAGTTTGCCCTTCGCTCTTGGGCCCTATTAATAATGGCCGGTCCTTATTAATAAATTCCAGTTAATCACGTCACCCATAACATATACATAGAATAAAAATATAATAAAGTGATAAATCGTTTTGAAAAATGGTTATCTTCGAATTCAATAAGTACCTACCATTTTCTTTCACTATTTTTATTAATATGAATGTTTTTTTTTTTAAATACAAAAATATTTCACACGCAACACAATTTCCTGTATTTGCTCAATAAAAATAAATGCGTGGTAAAAATAAATTTCTTCAATCTTAGATTCAACGCAATATCCTTCCCATGGGAACCAAATTCCTAGTTGTTTTCAATCTTATTACATACACTCGATTCGGTTGAACTGAAATAAATAATAAATTTATCATTAAATTAATTGTATACAGATAAAATTAAAGATTATTCTTGAATCACTCTATATATCTATACTAATATTATAAATGCGAAAGTAACTCTGTCTGTCTGTCTGTTACTCAATCACGCCTAAACTACTGAACCAATTTGCATGAAATTTGGTATGGAGATATTTTGATACCCAAGAAAGGACATAGGCTACTTTTTATTGCGAAATATGTACCACGGGCGAAGCCGGGGCGGACCACTAGTATATATATAAAAAAACCTAGGTAAAACCTAGAGATAAAGGTAGATAATTATTTAGATATCAAAATTAACATACACACAGAAGTATGTGCAAAAGGCGGTCTTATCGCAAGTTTACATTCTCTTCCAGACTATCATACATATACAGATATAGTATATACAGGGTTAGGTACTTGTAAAACACCAGCAACCTCGCAGGACAAGATAGCTAACATCATAAGTAACAACATTTGGTCTACGACTATTGGCATAACGCAATAAATTATTTTTAAATGATTTTTTAAGCTTTTATTGTACTCTCCTAACATTTGTAAGTCTATGTTCTATTCATTATCGAAATCTAAACCTTTATGTCTTCTTTACAGATTCACACACAACAAAGAAGTTTTCCGAGGAGCCAGAGTTCGAGCGTCCGATCGGCAACCACACGTTCTTCCTGGGACGGGAGGCTGTGCTCGGCTGCTCTGTACTCAACCTGGGGAAACATAAAGTGAGTTTATTATATAAATAAATAAATCTTTTATACACGGGGCGGCCGGGTTAAATATTAGTTTGAATGTAATAAGAATGTACTACGATTCTACACATCTGCCTAATTGATAGACAGTTGATAACAAATCACAGCAAGTCAACGACAATAACAAAGTGAGGGTAGTTGGGTCAAACGTCTTATAAACAACGTCTGAGCCCCTAGGAAGGCGGCATTTTATAGTATTCGACAGCTAAGCATGTTCTAAAAGGAAAGAGTAACAACTACATCCACAAAATTATTAAAATCAAAAGTTACGTCAACAATAGGTATATTATAATGACCTGAGCCAGAGCCTGGGCTCATAATATAGTTATAACTTGTTTTTCAGTTGTGTTCACACAATTATATTACACTATTACAATGGCGTATACACGAGTTCACTCAGCTCATTTAGTTTAATATTTAGATTTATTATAGTATTCAAATGCTAAAATGAGAATTTTTTTAAATTTCGCTAAATTCGACAAAAAGATGCGTATTTCAATTCCACATTGTGATCGAATATTTTGTCCTATTCTTTTTCTATAAAAGTATATGATAGTATGTTCTGTCACTTTAGTGTGAAGGCAGCTTTATTGTGATTATACTCTGCAAATTGAGTCTAGTATGAAGGCAATCATTGCAATTGCCCATACATAATACCGACTTCGGTCCACCTACTTACTTCACAGCACTTACTGGAAAGTAGGTGGTCTAGTGTGACGTAAAACCCATATTCTAACAAGTTTGTATTTCTTTAATATATCTTTACAAGGCATTAAATGTAGCCTAGGCTCTTAAGGTGATGAATTAATTTTTCTAACATTTACGGCCCTTTTTAAACCTTCGTAATTTTTATATTATTAAAGTTGTCGTGATGAAAATTCTTGACAAGAAAGTTCAATAGTAACACAATACGTCTACCGTTTTAGAAACATGATTCCATGATATTTTCTCGATAGAAAAAAAATACAAAGTTCTCATTGTTATTTTTTTTTAATCTCTGGCATCTTCAAAATAACAAACGTAAAGTTACGACTTTTTGGATATTAACTATAAAACATACAACCTATACGTCTACCGATTTAGAATTTTGAAATATGCGATGGTTTTGAAATAAACAAGAAATACTTGAAATTAGCGCGCGACCAGCCAATATAGCGAGAGCCGCCCTGTACCTTCCTACCCCGATCGCTGCACGAGTCATTCCCGCTACGGCCGTCACACGGGGAACTTGTGTCGCTCGCACCATCGTAAAAAAGGGTGACAACACAATAAGACAAAATGAGACAAATGGGGACAATAAAGAAAATAAGAAGAAGAAACATAAAGGTTGGAGGAAAAAGAATGCTTACATTTGGAACAAATTAATGAAGTAAGTTGGTTTTATTTTAAATTTGATGATAATTGTATTATAGACGATGTTTGATATGTACCCCTGTTTTAAGTACATAACGAATGTGTAAGATTTTTTTCATTTATAGCATAGATAATCTTTTCAGAAATCCGGAATCCAGAAGGAAAATAAACCCACTGATTGTTCACAATGTGAACCCACTCCTTCGTAAGTACCTTTATTCAGTCAAAAATGTATGTTATCAACGCTCTACTGATTTTATCGCATGATTCCATTTTTAGCAAAAAGCAACAAAGTGCAAAGAAATAAAAAATCATGGTGAACTTAGTGGAAGTATGGTGGCCGTAATATGGAACAGGAGCTCATTGGAGTAGTATTATATTTAAAAAAATACGAAAAAATTTCAAGAATTACATTTCTTAGTAGGTGGTAAATAAGTATGTTGTATAAAGAATTTGATGTTGATATTTATTTCATTTATACTTACTACACCTGTGCGGGAAATTGCTTAGTACTATAACAGGTTTATATTCATATTTACATAGTAATGTAAGTTTTCATTTCGAAAAATTTTGTGTAAGACGTATATTAAATTGAGTTCCTGGGTGATCTGGAAACACAATTGGGCCCGGAAGATGGCGCTGCAGTCACTCCTCCTAATCACATGAACCGATTTGGATGAATATTTGTGTGCACATTTCATTGTTGTGGGATGATTGGTTGATTCGTTTTCACATTAGCTAATATTATGTATTTTTGTTGTAAACTTAATTTAATGTTTATAATACATTATTATTGGTACATATAAATAAGCCAGTGTTCGTCTCACATTGCTATACCTGCCTACCTACCCTACCAGGGCCTAACTTTGTTCTGGCTATTTTATTTTGATTATTTGTAATGAATAATTACAATTATAATAGAGTGCAAAAAATAAATACATGCGTCAATATATTTTGTGTTTTATTTAAAACAATTTTTTTATTTTAAAAAATATCATTCCAACCGCGGCTTTGCCCGCGTGGAATTAGGTTATATCGTGAATCCTGTTTTTTCCCACAGAAGTGTTCAGTTCGGATAAAAAGTATCCTATGTGTAAATCCAGGTAATTAGCTATATTTTATCAAAATTGGTAGTGTAGTCTTGACGTGATTAAGTAACAACTAACAATAAAATATACAAATTAACATCCAAAGTTTCACATCAGTTTTACTGTATTAGTGATATCTTCCACTCTTGACTTTGACTGAGAAGAATTAGGGTTTATAACTTCTTTCAGAAATAGTAGGTACCTTTCATTTCTGGGCATGATGTAATATCTACGTCAGCATCAAATTCTATCTAAATCAATTCAGTAGTCCGCGTTATTGAGTACCATTTCATTTTTTCAGAGTAACAATATTTTTTGTTATTTTAAAGATTATTTATAACCTGTATTATTTTGTAATAAAGTAAACATTACGAAATAATAATAATTATTAATAATGTCTAAGTAGTTGTTGGAAAGAAGATTATTTGTTTATAAGCAAAAAAATAAAACCAATAAATCAACAATTAAATAAATGTATGACAATATTATAACTGTATGACGACTCCATACATGTTTGTCCCGAGTCGGCCAGCGGCAGCGCGGCGAGTTTGCAAAGAATGACTTCGCGCACACCCGCGTTCGCGATAGCGAGCTTTTAGACTCCGCCCGCCAAGCAGTGGATTTTTTTTTGTGTATCGTCTTAAATTCCATTGTATTGTATGCACACAGTCATACTAATTAAACGACTACATTTTTATAACACTTGGTGTTATTTGGTATAATATTAAGATACTCGTATTTAAACTGAATTATTTCTTGTACAATTTATATTATTGTGTAAGACCTTAATTAAATCATTCAAATAGATAAATAAATCTGCAAAAACACAACTAAATAATTATTTTATCTTGCTGTAAAAGAAAATAAGGCATGACTTTCGAATACTACAAGTCACAAATTACCTAAGTTACTTGAAATCTTTATAAAATCTCATCCGAATCTAATATTATCTCATCCTTTTCGCTAGAACAAATTGAATAAGAACTTATTTGAAGTTTAAAGCGAAAGATTAAAAGGTACTTTATATTCTGTAGAAACATCATGAGAGTAGATTTCCAAGTTGGGCACTAAACTTCATAGAGTATAATTAAAGGTTGACTTTCACATTATTTATTCATAATACACTTTTAATAGTCGGCGAAGTTTGGGACAATACTATTTTATAGCCTATTGTTGTTGGAATTAATAAACTGAAAGTTTTGGGTGAAAATGTGAATGTAATGAGATTTGTTTCATAGTTTAAGTGAAGGAAAACATAAAGCTTCTAATGGTCTAGGCTTCAGACGTAAAATGTAATGACCAAGCGCTTAGGACTAAAAAAATGTTGCTACCTTTTCGTCTATTAAGAATAAGATATAACGTTAATTCTCAAAAGGGGCTTGAGTTCCTGCTTTGGGATTAAATATGATCTTACGGTAAGAAGAATAATCATAAAGAAATGTTATACAATAGACCCGCGTTTTGCAGGGCAGTGTCGGAGTATCGAAATTGTTGGATTATAGAGTACTGCCTAGAGTCCGATGTTTTTACGCAGGAGTACCTACCTTATATTATGTAATTCGACAAATTATTATGGGTCTAATGATAATAATATAATATTATGATGATGACAAATCATGATTCATTGCGTATGTGGGGATTAAAACAATATCTTCGACTAGAGCACAGTAGTAGTGGTGGTGGCACGTTTTTTGTCCAAGTTATACACTATTAAATCTTGTATGATCAACGCGAAAATTGTCAAAAAATATGTATTTAGTAATATTATAGACATGTAAGAATACAGGGGGCGACGGATAGGCCAAGGGCTGGTGTAACGCGAGTCTACTGTATTATTACTGTTAGTCTACAAAATATAAAGTCGATTCTTTTTGTTATATCATAGTTGGATGTATCAATGATATAAGTATAACAAATACGGTCTACAAATAGATTCGGTACTTCTTTTAGTCAACAATAATACCAATCCCATTACTCAACACGAACTAAACAACTAAACTACAGGTATGCAAACAATGCAGATTATTCGCTAGTGATAGGCACCCGTTACACGCTCAATCCAGATCACGATCCAAGTCAGGTGACGGATTGACGAATCTTTATATGGATCGTCGAGACATTAGATGGTCAATCCAGATCATATCAGTCCACTGTTCGACATTGTCAAATGCACACGCATTCACAACCACTAAATGGATCTGAATAAGAACAAATCTTGTGCAGCAATAATTATTGCCTGTTATTTGAAAAAATGCGTGAAGAGGAAACGCTGGGTTAAACCGTGGCTACTAAAAAGGAACATCTATACACATTCGAACTTGTTAGATGAAATTTATAGTACGGAAGAGGAAGAGGATTACGCAAATTACTACTGGATGAAGGAGGCATGTTTTGATCATCTGTTAAAAATGGTTACACCTGTGTGTTGTCGTCCCATACCATCGCGCTCCGAACGCAGACTGACGTAATTTGACAGCATGTTACATTACACGATCAATCTGGATCTCGACCAAAGGATCGAGATCGTTGATTTCTAAAAATCTAGATATTTTCTGATCAGATTTTACGATCCGTCAATCAAATACATTACACAGTCAATCTGGGTTGAGATCAATGATCATGATCAAGGATCACATTCTAGATTGAGCGTGTAACGGGTGCCATACATCACGTGCGGTTTTATAATCCGAGAGGTGTTCGGACCATGTACCACGTGATATAATGAGAAATGTCGCTTTGCTATCGCTTTACTAGTGGTTATAGTTTTAGTTTCGTACTGACTATATTTTAGATTTAAGATATATCTCACAGAAACATGTGAGTTAGGGGTCAAATTTTGGTCTTAACGCTAGGTAGAAATTTCTTCCAGTATACCTTTAATACAATTATTAATTACATTAACAGCTACTAATAATATTGATACCTTTTCAATTAATACGTTACACATTGTAAATCTTCAAATATCTTGCTCTTATTTCTTCAACTAATGAGTTGAATTTTAAAATCTATGAAAATGAATATTCTATCTATACCATCTAAACTTTCTTTTATCTTTTTTCGTTAATCCTAAGTATTAGCTCGATACGTCGTTTTAGTTCATTACTTGACAGTAAACAGTAGTTGGAGTATGCTTGTACGTAATAGTGTGGGAACAAACATTTGCGCCCCACATCGTCGGGCTATTACTGGTTTTGTATTTACTGTATATCTACAGGATAAACGCTTTATTCAGTTTTAAAGTTCTATTCATTTTCTACTAGCGTAATCAACGTAAAAATCTTTATTTTGTGGTTATTTTTTAACCAATAAGCAGGCGTTGAGATGAAAATTTGTGATTGTGATGTTTTGTTTCATAAGAGCAGTATTATATTAATTATCTGTGCTAGAATCGACTCTCACATGCGCCCTACACGGACAGCATTGAAACTTAAATTATACAAATTATAATAAAACCAGATGACATATTTTTTATTAAATTTGGTTATAAATCTGTGGGTTATATACTTAAACAGTTAAGTCAATAATCATAATTACTATAAATGCTACTACCTATGTAATTATGTATAGCCGCAGTAGGGAACATTTTCATTCTTTATTCGAACTGCTAGGGACTGGAACATGCTTCATGAATCTGTGTACCCCGATGAGCACAATATGGAGGTCTTCAAGAGAGTTAACAGGTCCATTCTAGGGAAGCACGCTCCATCTTAGGTCACATCACAGCTTACCATCAGGCGAGGTCATGGCCAAGCGCTCCCCTATTTTGCACTATAAAAAAAGACGTGTGGCACTCGGGGACTGCCGCGGTAAAGCTATTGCATGCTACGACTTCAAACCACACCTCCGTGCCCGTCGGAGTGGGGAGCGTGAGGTATTTTCGTTACGGAATTTCTGGATTCGGTCCCCGCGCTCAAGGCCCGCGATAAGCTATGCAATAGCTTAAAAAACATACTAAAATAAGTGCAAGAAAACATACGTATTAACAAATAGCTATAATTGTTCACAGGTAGGATGGTTACGAGCAGAAGACCAAACGGTCCTCACGATGCACGAGCGAGCAGTCCTGGGATCTCGATATGCTGTAAGCCTCGACCCACCCCGGACCTGGCAGTTACGGATACGTCCATTGCGCGCTGAGGACCGAGGCTGCTACATGTGCCAGATCAACACGCAGCCCACTATGACGTGGCAGATCGGATGCATCGATGTATTTGGTATGTGTAAATCACTTGGTACGCGATGGTTATATTTTAGTGTTCAATAGTTAGCCTGAATATAAAAGAACTTACAAACATTTAAATGTACGATGCATTACTATGGAGATTGATTGTTCGATGCCTCTATTGAGATTAAAATTTCAATGTGCTGGGTCTTAAATAACGGAAAAAGGAATAAAATAAAAACTTTATTTATTTATTTAAAATGAATATTTCAACAGTCATTAAGCAGTGAAGTTAAACAAATATACATTTTGTAAAGGAAGCGTGGCTTTCTTCCAAGTATATTTAAATGATATTTAAGCCATTTAAAAATGAATATAGCACAAAAATATTAAAGTATATTTCCTTCGCTAATAAGCCTTCCTAGTAAAACCTATAAAACGCCACTCCGAGACAATAAGCTCAAAGTACTTTTTAGTTTTTCTTTGATTTCTTGAAGTAGTTTCTTAAACAATTCCCAGTAGATTTTCTTGTTTCATTTTACGTTCTTATACTTTCTGCTAACTTATATTAGTTCGGAAACAAAAACCAAACACTACTTTATAAGTTACGATGACTTAGTGAAAAATCGAAATGCTTTTGAAGATGAAATATTCGACGAATTTAATTTGTTACAAAATTGTAATATCGATAATTTTTTTATCTGTATAAATATTTGCCTTTATTTTATTGACGTGATTTGAAAAAATCCTTATAAAAAGGCTACCGATTAATTCTTTTAATATACGTTTTATTAGTTTTATCTATTATATAGTTATATTAGGTACGGTAATAGTGCTTTATGTAGGTAAGAAATTTACATTAAACTTTATATGTAGCTTTGAAAAACCTGGAAACCTGATAATATAATACATTCAAAATGTGCCAGTGTACCTACTCATCAATATAATTTATATTTATATTTTAAAGAAATATTCGATTTGCATTCAATAATAATTAATAATTTGTACTAGAATACAAAGAAAATACAAAACAAGAATTATTACAGTATACATTGTAAACACGGAAAACAAATTATCCTAACAAAATTTAAAATTCCAGCCTTCGGTAAATTATGGCTCATTAAAACAGGTTGAATTAAAGGTCTTCTTAAACTTATATATTCACCCCTCTTGTTTATGTCTATGCAATGTCCATAAATTATTTCTCTGGGATTTTATGTTTGTGAAATTTCTTCATATTATGAGGTTTAAAAAACATGTAAATTCTTTAAAATTAACATATTAAATTACTAAAATATTTTTTACATTTCATAAAAAACAGTGGCGTTACATATTTACTTGACAAAGAGTGAAACATAAGTAAAAAGAAAAAAAATGATAATCACTACACAAAATACTTGAATAATACCTACCTAGTAATTTACTGACGCCGACGCGGGACGCATTTCGCCGCCTGTCAGCGCTGGCCGCTGACCTACACCGTGAGAGCTGATAGCAACGCGACTTTCAAAAACGGTTCCTAGAAGTTCATAATTATATCTCGGCCGTCAGCGCTGACGGTACGCGTGCCGTCAGTGTGAGACTAAATTCAGCCTAAAGAATCAGCTACATTTTCTATAATTACCCTTACTACTTACTATGCAGTATGAACATTATAATAATATTTTTACATAACGCTCATAAAATTATTTGAAAGTGCAGTTAACTTTCAGCAAGTTCAGCAAGCTATACCTATATTTGAACGGTCTAAGTCATAATTAAATTTCTTGCGCATGTGTAAATTAACGTTATAAGCGAGTGCAATTTGAAACCGGATGAAATATAAGGTAAAGGCAACGGTTTTAAATAAAGTTAAGTAATAAAAATTTATCAAAACCAAATAAATTGTGGGAAAAGTGAATTGTGTGTCTCTTTAAAAGATCCTAACTATATAATGCAGTTCAATCAAGAGGTATCAATACAAAGTAAAAATTATGGTTTTAAAAGTAAACATAAAAGAACAGTGTAACCTTTTAAGCCGTTGGTAAGACCAATCGATCGGTGACTCAGGTTGGCACGCAACAGATTTTTGCATCGATTCCCTTTTACCTTAGGGCTAAGCGGATTGCGGTTTTTCTTTTTATATTTAATCGAATTATGGACTGAAGTATTGGAAATATATCTCATTTCTAATAATGATGGGTTTAATCCGTCAGTCCTCGGATCACAGACACAATAGAAAATCTATTGTGTCTCGGCCCGATCGGGCCGCTCAGTGGTCAATGGGTTAAATCTATAAGGTACATAGTAATAGGACCTGCTGCATATATATATGCTGAAGAATCATACTTAATACTTTAGGCAACTTAAAACAAAGCAAATAAGAAAATTTCAATTATTATTGTTTTATTATAGTTTATAATATCTGTGGTTCTATAGTGCATGGTATAAAAAAGGGAAGTCTTATATTAAAATAACACTTGTATATTTTGACCTACTTTTTCCTTTGTGTAAAATTGCACTTCATCGATTGAAACATAATTCCATCTATTGAAAATATAATTTAACCAATTACCCACATAATTTTCTATTTAATCGATACTGTACGGACGGTGTGGCTTTCTGTCTTATAAAACTTATTTTATGTCTACGTGATAGCGTTATTACAATTTCCTAACATTAACGTACATTTTATTGCACAGTTAAGGTCTAGACGTCGGCATGTTTTATAAATATGACAGTAGATGGATAAGATGATTGTAGGCTAGAATAAAACAAAGTAATATCATAAGCGAAGTCCCGTGTTCCCTTGTGTAGTAGCATTATAAATCAATTTCACTGATTGATGATGTACCTACGGTAGGTAGTTACCCTACCAAAGATATTTTTTGTGTTAGTCTCTATGGAAATCAAACCCAAAACCTATTCTACGCAAAAGTTAATCACATGTTTGTAAAAAACAAATAAGGAATAAATTTATAAAACAAACACAATTATAAACAGTCCCTACAAAGATACCAAAAACAGCGATCCTTCCGAGTAAATGTGCCTAATTCCGACCATATTCACAACTACATTCAAGTCGTAACAAACAAAACTGTCACACAAAGCTCGTTCGCTCGAAACGAATTTGATTATTCCCTCCCAAAGACGAAAAATACAAAACTATCGAAACGTATTAAACCGACATTTCGGGATACATTCTCGGATAAAAATAAAGTTTGACAATGCCTCGGCTTAGATGAAACAGGTCGAGTTTAGCAATATTGTCACATTTGCATGCGGCGCTCGCTATTTCTTATTCAATTCAACTTGTTCTTTACTTTATTGGAGCGGGTGTCACAGAATCGAAAGAATTATTATTTTTGATGAAATCTTTTGCGTAGTTTCCGCATTATCGGCGAAGCTTTAAGTTTGTGGGATGATTATTCTGTATTTACCCTATGCACAATTTTATATATTACGTTTTAATGTATTCAATTTTTTACATGTTATATTTTACAACGTTATTAATAAAACATGCTATTCAAACGAAATAAATATTTGAAAAGAGGAAATTAACTCTAATGTTCGGACGTTTTATATCCCTAAAGAATAATTAAAACAGACAAGCCTTTTGTGTGTTGACGATCTCATTTTAATATTCTCTACATTTCCTGGTACATTCAGTGTAAAGATAAAATTTCGTTATAAATTAATAATAGGTACATTATAGATACATATTGAATTATTCGAAAGGTCCCCTATTATGTGTGGTAAATTAAATTCTTAGTATTTACGATTTACGAAAACTCAATCAAAAATTATATCATCAGAAAATTTTATTTGTTTGTTACCAAAGACCGATTTTATAAATTCTTGTATACTTACTCAGTTACTCAGTAACATACACAGGCAATATTATATATAGGTAGGTAATATTCTTGTTTTCTGAGTCAAAACGGGCGAAGCCGGGATGGATAGGACGAATATTGATTTTAATTATTGAAAAATATAACAATTATGAAGTCTTTTCATGAATCTTATATAGTTATTTCAAAATAATAACATTGTTTAATAGTTATTTTGAACTCGGAGCACGGTTAACTCTTACTCAAAGTAATAATTGAGCTTTGAAGTTAACTCCTTTCTAGTACGAGGTAGGTTAATAGTTTCACTGTTTCAAATATTATACTTGTGTTGTCATTTAATAATGTACTCTAATGCGTTTATATAAGGTTCATTATTAGATACGATAAGTTGGTTTTATTGACAATGTTCTAATTAATTTTATTTACGGAATTAGGGTACCTACCTACATTGATAGTACAAACTAATTATAATTAATAATGTAACACCGTATCAATAAGTATGAGCAAAATCTATGAGTGTTTGTTTGAACGCGCTAATCTCAGAAATCACGGGTCCGATTTGAAGAATAATTTGACTTTTAGATAGTCCATTTATCGTAGAAAGCTATAGGCCATATCTCATCACGCTATGCTAAGACCAGTAGGAGCTGAGCAATGCGGATAAAACCTCAGGGCAAAGCTTAGTACCTACCTATGTTATATTAATATAATACCTTATTTTACCGATTCAAAATAAATAAAATATCGTTCAAGATAAAAATAAACAAGTATTATACATTGTCACGCACAATATATAGCGAATAAGCCCTTGTTATCTGCTTAATATTTTATTTTTACTAGCCCACCCACCCACGCCTTTTGTTAGATAAAAAAATTTGATGATTTATTTATAGGTATATCCAAATCCAGTACCTATTTATATCTCTTTAATATATTATTTTATTATTCGAAATTGCACAAATGTGTTTAAAAACAATATCATAAGCTTTTTTATAGTCCATGTGTTATTCTGATGTATTACCCTATAGCTGTTAAGTTTCATCCAAATGACCAAATCCGTTAAGTTATTTGGACGTGAAAGAGTTACAAACATATATATTATGTTACCATACTATACAAGTATGATAATAAAAACACCTATCAAACATATCTATGAACTTCCACAAAACATTAAGCGTACAAAACTATTTCCCCACATAAAAACACGAACTGAAAGTTGTGTATTACGTACAACGTTCAGTTTTTCACATCACATACAAGCGTAGAGAACAATAAAGATATTCCATCAGACTGACATCGAGCTAACATATTGCAATGAAATTTTTCAAACGACGCTTTCTTCAAAGCAAAATAAAATTTCAACATTATCTCTCGGAAGTTTTGAAGGCTGACGAGGAGTGATAAATCATGTGTTGAATTGGTTGCTAAAATTACGGTAACATAGCATTATATTTTTATAAATATATTCTATTACATAATTACATACTCATTTATTTTCCTCGTCTTTACTTGGTTGCCTGGTAGAGATCGCTGCCAGCGATAAGGCCGCCTACTGTACGTTGTTACATTATATTGTTAAGTTTGTAAAATGTGTTCTTTACGGTGTACCTACAATAAAGTATTTTTCATTCATTCATTTTATTCATTCATTCATTCATTCATAATAACAATATTATGCAGATATATTTTACGTTTTATTGTAGGTATATGTTTTAATTATTATTACACGCTTTATATTAGCTTCACCTGTATGTTTGTAACCGACTTCTTTGGGCGCGATTTTGACCCACTTTAAACGGCCAGATTTCGTTCAAACTTTGTAGATTTATTGAGGACCGATGACAATACACTAATTTGTTAAAATTTTCTATTTTTTAGTTCGGTTTTCTATAAAAAGCGTGTTTTTTAGTTTTTTTTTAACCATTATTATTTTAATATCTGAATTAAATGTAAATTATAGCATATAACGCTACGTACGAATTAGCAGGTTTTTATGATATATTTAAATACTTTTAATCAATTACTTGTTTATTCATTTTGGTTATAAAGTTTTTTAAAAAGACAAAAGGTATGGAATCTGGAATTTTCTATTTAATTGTGAAAAGAATAATATCACGAGTATTCCACCTAATAATTATATTTTAACACATTGATAGTAAGTCTAATTAATCAAAACTAGTACCTAGGTATATCAACGGTAATACAAATTATGTTTATATTTTCGCCAAATAACATTATAATTTACAATTAGTAGTAAGTGTATTAATTAAAAATATAAGTTAAAAACTGTTAAATAAGCTATCAGTGACTTACAAATAATACATGTCTATCGACGTCATTATTGGCATTGATTTCTTTGTGATTTCTTGTTACCAAAACATGTCTCCGTTTAATTAATCGAACTATACCGCTTTACATATAATTACAGTTTCTCTACGTGGCAAAACCAAAAACCCTAATAAGTACCCTCTATAAAATTATACAGCCACACTTCCTTCCGAGCGATATTGCTCAAATTTGATTGAGGTAAACACTTCATTTAGTTATAAAATGCGACACTATCTTTATGGCGCGTGGAACGGAATTTGACCCTTATTGTTTTATAGCGTAATAATACCAATCGGGCTTAGGCGTGTCAAGTATTAGGGCCACGCACACATAGGTAGTTCGTTACATGTATACGTTGTGCGAAGGCTGTGTGCATGTGTTGGTTGCCACCCTTTGTATAAAGAATTCATTTTCGAAGTAACATTGCCTGCCGATTTATGGAGCTGCAGTACTTTCATATGTTATAACGTGATAGCAATCCTACTTTTATAAACGTGAAATTATACAGAATTAATGTGTACGTTCAATGTTTTGATTTGATTTTAAAACTTATTTCCCACCTTGATTATGTATTACGATTTAAGGGGATAAACTTTACAGTAATTATGCGATTTTGTCATAATTTATAACAAAAAACAAAACATATTCATATGACTTTTTATCACCACTATATTATATTAATTCGGTTAATCGAACTAGGTACGAATTTAAATGCCAAAGGCTTTCCTAGGTAGCTACTAAACCTACACATGCATATGAAAACTTATGCAAATTGTAATTTCTAAAATGAATTTATATTACAACTAAACTCACCTCCATTCAAAATTATGTTACACATTCCTTCCTTTATCCATTATCTTAGTTACGAGCTACGCTTTCGAATGGCCGAGCAAAATTCGCGAAATTATTACAGTTACTCTGAAACTTCACAATTAACACAGCCAACAAACTAAAACAAACAATCAAACGAAGTTTTTGCGTCACAAATTACCTTTTCTCATTACTGCCATGCATTTTAAGCGTGATGTATTTTTGAGGTTAGGTTAGGTATAACCTCAAAAGCGCGCCAACTTTTGCAATTTACTTTTATTTGTGTCCACAATTTGCATGCGCGGGAACTGTCGCGATTCCTTTTCCAATTTCGAACTTATTCCATATTCGAAGCTACTCCGTGAATCGTGACTCGATTAGTTTTTTTAGCGCTTTTCTTTCGGCCAGTGGTGCGTGTTTCGGATGAAAATAAGATTTGCTTAATAATGCGTTTCAGATGAATTTTTTCTGGAGAAATATTCAACGTTACTTTACATGAAATCTAAGTTTTTTTAATCGTCACTAATAATTGATAGTTAGTGTTTTTATTGCCAGATATAAGATTTTTTTTATAGCTCGGTGTTGAAGTTAAAAAATGTACTTTTTATTACAAAATCCGATACATTTTATCGGTGGAATGCTTAACGGTTCTAAAATGGAACTGTCAAAAGCCGCTTAAAAGAATAACCATTGTCATATCGAAGGACATTCGAGTGGCATTTTGGAAAACTAAAATCCATGAAATAGACATTCTAAATTCAAATACGTTCGGTAAACAAATTGTGTCGTGTCAATAAAGTGTCGTAACGGCTTAATTTATTTTTCCTATATGGATAAATCCGGTATGATTGATGTTTCAATATTAGCATGAATAAAGCGTGCTCTTTGCTCGTATTTAAGTGCTTTTAAATGGGATTTTGATAAATACAATAATTGCAAATGCAAACTTACAAAAAAATGTAAAACCTTTTTTTATTTGGATGATCTCAGATAATCTTGCAATAATCTGAGTGAATAAATGGAAACAATAATTAAAAACCATTTATCAATATAATTACGAAACTATTTTTCTGTTTTAAAGTGGTTGCATTCTATAAATTTTAATTTGGAATATAATGAAATTTTCGAGGCGGAAATGTTTTAATTATTTATATTTTACATTATTATAACGAAACTTTTGACACGTTTTGTTGCGTAATCCTCTTCACCATTAACTTTAAAAATGTGTAAAAATAATTTAAGTTGGATATGCGTGGTGTACACTGTACAATGTACATAATATTATTATTATGTCAATCACGTAGGTACCTATAATAAGTATAGGTAAATTCACATCATTTAATGTTAATTTGTAGATTAATAAAGCGATAATTTATTGACTTACACAATTTTAAAACAATAAAATAAAAAAAAAACTTTACCATAAAATTTTTAGTTCAATAAGCTTCTCACAGCCCTCGTCGCAGGACAAAGCTAGTTACGCGAAATTATATGCAAAGCCGTTGAACAATTTCTACGAAACTTTTTTCACTCCCAGCTCGGGAAAGTGAAATTTTCACAATAAAGCCGTGATTTATATCGTCTTACGGAATAACATGGAATCTTTTTGTTGTTTTAAATGTCTTGCCCGGTATGCCATTTGCATTGAACGCTTTTTTACGCGTGCTCTCGACTCGCCTCGACTCGCTTGTTGAAATAAATCTGTAGTCCTTTTCATAGGAAATTATGCTTTGAATAAAACACTTTCTTATTTGTAGTAAAAAATGATAATGCGCATTTTATTTAAAGCTATAATATCAATGAACGCATTTTTTATACTAGATACGTTAGAACTCTTTATTTTTATTGAAAAATAATGTGTATTTTATTTTATTATAGGTTACAAAATTATTTATGTGAACGCGTCTTTATAACATTTCATTTTTTTAACAATCCTCCTTAGATACTGGCCGTTTATAAAAAAAAAGAATAAGCAGAAAAAGAATCATTAAAAAAAAAGTCCTATCATGTTCGAAATTTGAAAAGAAGCGCGCTCGTCGTTTGTGATTTATAACAATATAAAGACTAGATACAATTTATACAAAGGTAGACCGTAAAATATATTTTTTAAAGGTTATGAGTTCAATTTACGTTTTGTATTTATTTATTGGACTGTATTGGACAAAATATTATTTTAATTTTCTGTTTGTAATTACGGACGAGGCTTAACTAATATTGAAAAAGTGAGCGTTTAGCTTTTATATTGAAATTTAATTAGTGTTTTAATACGTATAAAATGTTTTATAAGACAAACATTTTAAATAATACGACATTTAACATCCAATTAGAATATTTGAAACGACACGATCAACCGATATTAAATTTTAAATTAATAACCTAAAAATAAATTGCTTTTCTTTGTCCGCAGTACCTCCAGACATAATGAGTGACGATACCTCTGGGGACGTATCAGTCCAGGAGTTGGAGAATGCAACCCTCACCTGCAAGGCCACTGGACATCCTCCTCCGAAGATCACGTGGAGGAGGGAGGACCATGAACCCATATTGTTGAAGAAACCCATGTCCAGGGAGTTTGAAAAAGGTAACTTTTATTTATTTTAATTGAAAAGGTCTTCCTTTCTTTTAGTTGCTCGATCTGATATAAATTATACCTACTCAGTTCTTACTCGGTGAAAACGTAGCGTTTTTGGTTTACCCATTTTTTCAATTATAACTCAGTAGGTAGGTACATATTATATACATGTTTTCAGACTTGATTTATGTATAAAAAAATTAGACCTTAGATAATATTTACTTGAATTTGTAGACATCTTGAGAATGTTTGAAAAAAATATACTTACAACACCATTATTTTCTACAGCGACTATCACGTCGAAAGAATCAGTACATTACAAAAAAATTGAAAAAGTACCTAGATACATCATCTATTAGGCTTGTTAATCCTTCGTGCCATGAATAGTTTCATACTAAAAATAAAGGCACAGAAACTAATGGAAGACAACTAATAAATGATACAACTCACGAAGCTTTCAGTCGAGTTTTGTTTTCACTTATAACAGTTAAAGTGCCTTAACTATATCACAATTCACAGACTATATAGACATTCTTGAACTTACCTATAGTTTAATTATGTTAACGATTTTAGACTATTTAAAATTTTATCTCAGTTATAAATAGAATAAAACTTTGTTAAAACAATATGAAATCTGTACCTAACTACTTAATATTATAAAGCTGAAAAGTTTATTTGTTTGATTGAACGCGCTAATCTCAAGAACTGCTGGTCCTATTTGAAGAATTCTTTCGGTGCTAGATAGCCCATTTATCGGGGCTGTAAAATATCATCAAGCTAAGACCAACAGGAGCGGAGCACTGCGGGTAAAACCAGTTGCACAGCTATATATAGTAGAAAATAAAGCTCTTTGTTAAAAATAACATACGAGATATCTAGGTATATATATTAATATTTCTCTATAAAAAAATAAACTAAACAATCATAATCAAAATGAACAATCATAATCAAAATAAAACGCACGAATAGATTTCAATTAGCGAGCATTAGGCAATATAGATTAACAAAGTATTGTTGTTCATACAATGCAACAATAAAACGATTCCCGATAAAGCGACGCTTAAAATCTTTTTATTACATTCGGTAATGACAAAGAAAAAGTTCCACGTTTACAATATGAACTCCCGGATAATTTCCATACGGGGTGGATAAAATAAAATTTTATTAGCTCGAGTTGTCAAAGAATCTGAAAGTTTAGTCGGGGTAAATGTTTCTGCAGTCACGGAGGCTAAATCAGAGTTCATAAGGAAGGTAATATTCGATTATCTGTCTGTGTAAAGTTTCATACAAGAGTTGGAAAGCGATTTATAGCTTGGAAATGTAAGGCTTCGATTTCACAATTGGTTTTGTGTTTGTGTTGAGTGAAGTCTCGTTTACAGTTATGGGATTATTATTTTTACGACTTTTGCATTATAATACATATTTAATGAACTAGACTATGCTACAATAAACAATTAAATTTTATTTAAAGTCGTAACACATTTATTTTTTAATTAACCTCTAACTAAATTCTATTCCAGAGGTATTATTAAAATATTTATTAGGTACACTACACTAAAAATTGTTACGGCTGTAAAAGCTATGTAATTTATAGTTACCATTTCCTTTAGCTATTATATAGACCTAAATATTCTGAGGAACTTTTTTTATTATAACTGCGATTTAGTACACGTAGATAAGGCCTAACTAAAACCACTTTCCTACTGGATCTAAATAATTCTAAAATTGTTTTGGGTAAAAATAATCAACAATCTTTTCAACAAACCAACTTTATATTATTTTTTACTATCGATAACCACAGTACCCACTTGATACGCACCATTTTTCCTCGAACGTCCAAATAAATTGTCAACTTATAAATTGTCTTTTTTCAAAATAAAGCTTTTTTTTTTCATTTTCACCTTTTAGTTCTACAGCTTGTTGAGTACAAGCCCGAGATTCTATTTAAATCATACAATATAATGTAATTAATAAATCACTTCTCACTCTTTCATTTCTACTTAAAAAACTACAAGAATTAACATACTTTAATTATTATTTATGACACAGTATAAAAACGTGCTTAAGCGTTTTATTAATCTAGTTCAATATACACGCACCCTAACACAAAGCTACGTCACGTCACGTTATTATTTTACAACGTGAAATTTCTTTACGTGACTGCATTATGCTAGAACTTTCTAAATGGTTCTTTCATATTGTGGATGATCCTGAATGGTATTGTAATGTGATGTCGTTAAATTTATGGACATCTTTGGGTTGAGATTTTGCTATATTGTGAAGTGGGTATATTAAGATGTTTAATATCTTTAGTCGGCTTAATAGTTAATCTGTTGATTTGTTTCTCGAGAAGCAAAGATTCTGGTAAAACTATATTTATGTGATAGTAGTTAATTAATTTTCATTTAAATAACATGTAATTTGTTTCTATATTGTCAATTGTTGACAGAACCCCTCTTAATAGATAAGGATTTAAAAAAAATGTACAGGGTGTGGCGATGAATGGATAACTGGAGATAGAGTACGTTGTGACGTTGTTCCATTATCCATATTTCTCTATCTTTCTATTTCGAACGGATTGTCGATAATCCTTATCGAGTAAATTTCACTTCAATTATTAACACATGAAGTTATAGTGAGTAAACTTTTATATAGGTATAAAAGTATTTTTATCCCATTGCCATACCAAATTAAATCACTTCGTACTAAAAGCTCTATTAAAAGCACTAAAACTTAAAGAGGAATCCTAGATAAAGTCAGGATCAAAGTGCAAATCCAGAATTTTCACTCGATTAAAACAACGTAGAAGCAGGTAATAGATCTAACTTTCTCACTGAATGAACTTCTAAATACCTTTACTAACGCAAATATATTTTCTTCTTTTTTATGTGTTTGCAAAAGTATTTATTCCTTCCTTTAATACATACACTATACAGTTAAAATCATCATATTAATTATACTTTTGTAATATTTCTCCCATTTCTTTTTACACCTATTAATTTTGACTGTCATCATATAAGTGACTATAAAATTCCTTAGTTATAAACGGTTATTCTTTAATCTTCTTATATATAAAAATGAATCGCAAAATGTGTTGGTAAGCGCATAACTCGAGAACGGCTGAACCGATTTCGATAATTCTTTTTTTATTATATTCCTTGAAGTACGAGGATGGTTCTTATGTAGAGAAAACGTAAACATGTACCACGAGCGAAGCCGGGGCGGAGCACTAGTTTAAAATAAAGTCATATTTAAAAGGAAAAGCCATTTTAACCACTATCAAAATTTTAGCAAACATTGTAAGACTTTATATCAGTAAAATATTATAGCAACGCAAAGAAATCATGTATTTGATAAATTATGTAGTAAAATTCATTTGAAAATTCCCATTGAACTCTTAAATTTTACGCCATTCAATCCCTTAAAACCCCAGGTTACTTATGTAAAGTACGATCTCATGTGTGAAAATGTTCAGATATATAACGCTAAGCCTCATCTTGAGAAGTCGCAGGTGCGTTCATAAATTGCTAGCGAAGGAAGTTTTTACACTTATTCCTACTAAAGTTCAATATTTTAAGTTGGTTAATTCGTTGTTTTGTTAAATGGTGTAAAAAGGCAAGATTATCGTTGCAAAAATGTTTCAGACCAAGATACAAGGAATCAGATGAAGCTGAATTTAATCATTTTTTATTTACAATATCGACTATTTACAATAATTGGTAAAAAATGTATCAGTAAAAAGACATAAATAAATGACTACCTAACATCTACATAAGAAACAACATAACACATTTATCATTACATTCTCATTTCAATTTCATTCCCGCATTCCGCTTCAATCTGTTCAATACGCATTATTCAAGAACTCACCAATTAATTGCATGTTAGAGTTAACAAACACATCACTTTTCTCACAAGCAATACAAATGATAGTTTATTTATTCGAGTGTGAATAAAATCCACTCTCTATTTTAATCAAAAAGTCGCCATCATTCGCTCCACCTGCTCTTTAAATTGAACTTTTATCTTGAAATCGAAAAATAGATTGATGTGACATCGAATTAATGCAATGGTAAAGTGAATGCTATTTACTTGTGTAAAGGTTAAATTGAAGCATTGATAGCAATTCATTCATATACACATAAAAGATTTGAAAAATGACACAGTTATTTTAGTTTCAACGATTTTGGGAACGTGCTTTTATTCTAAATATTTAAGGACTTTGAAACGTATAGAAATAGGTAAGATTAAATTGTACGTTACATCTATGTATGTAAATCTATAATACTTCATCATCCATATTATAAAGCTGAAGAGTTTGTTTGATTGTTTGTTGAAAAATTATTTCGGTGTTATATAGCCCATTTATCGAGGAAGGTTATAGGCTCTATATTATCATCACGCTAAGATCAACAGGAACGGAGCTATGCGGGTAAAACCGCAGGGCACAGCTGGTACAAAATAATCCTTGCCATATTAGATTATTTAGTGAACATTTCAAATACTAAATCAATTATAAATGTATTGATAAACCCGAAATATACCGATAACCACAATAGAGGTCTAATTAATTAATTCAATGCAAATTTTATGAATTATAAACCAACATGAGTAGTGTCGAATTATTGTACGTGAGCTTAAAAAATGTAATAACATAATATTATGTAACTGGAATTAGGTCAGTATTTAACGGTGAATTTACATCAATCGAGCGAATGCTCATTCTAACCCTACTGTGTCAAATTCTATTAGTGTGTGTTGAGCATTCTTTCGTTGTTCTTAATGCGTTCGAAAAGATTCTATGCAATGTTCTAACTTCTAATACTGAACAACACTGAATACGAGTTTTCGTTCACAAAAAGATCACGAAAAAATGCTCTTGATCTAGCTCTATGTTCGTTTGATGTAAATGTACGGTACATTAAAACCCATTGATTTAATATTACTACAAGTAAATAAGTACTAAGTAATGTAGATTACGTTCAATTAGTAGTAGTTAACAAGGAATTAAATGTGTGGGTAGGTCGGAAAATTGTAGCCATAATAACAGATTAGAATCGTATCGTGTTTTTAAGTATTTATAAATCTTTTTCGTACATATCTTAGTTCGTGATATCACCCTGTTACATCTATGAGTTGGGTCACGGAATTCACAGCTTTTATTTAATTATTTTTGTTCCTGTTAAAAATATTTTTTTTTAATATAATATAATATGAGCATTTCTATCTGTTTTTTCTTCAATTAGAGTACTCTAAGGCTTTTTCTATGTTCTAAAATTGGAATGTAGTAAAAGAAGTATATAGTATATATCTACCGACACATTTATATCGGTCACTTTAGGGAAAGTCTGCATCTAGATGGCAACGAGTTCTACTTTAGACGGCGGCTTCACTCGCGTTCTACTACTCGTCTACTACTGTCTCTACACTAAATTTCATATCAGATTAGCTACTTTTCCGTAAAATAGTAATAAAGATAGAATACATGAATTCTTACTAACTTTCACGTTTATACTAGCTTTACAACCGCGGCTTCGCCCGCTTTGTCTAAAACCTATTAAATTATACACTAAAACGTTCCTCTTGAATCACTCTATCTATTAAAAAACGCATCAAAATCCATTGCGAAGTTTGAAAGATTTAAGCATACATAGAGATATAGGGACAGAGAAAGCGACTTTGTTTTATACTATGTAGTGAACAGAGATATTGATTGTGTTGTGATTGATGTCCAAAATTAATAAGAACATGTAATATACCTAGAATTATTTTTCAGTGGAAAGCTACGTCGGCTCTTCGATGCCGCTCTGGCGGGTCGACCGCCGGCAAATGGGCGCGTTCCTCTGCATAGCGTCCAACGACGTGCCACCAGCTGTGAGCAAGCGGATCACGCTTAATGTTAACTGTAAGTATTTTTGACGTGACAACGTCTTATAATTCGATAGAGCTGGCTGCACGCACGAAAAAACATGACTCATGCGGCGTTACCTCGCTCTGAGGCGTTCCATGTGGCTTGAAGTGCGAGCGAGAACGCGGAACGAGCGACAAAGAAGCACAATCGGACGTTGTCACGTTCAACTATCGTAAGTAAACCGACTTTATAGACAACCATTTTTTTTAAGTGGTTACGGTTTCAGCGCTTAGGTAATGATAGTGTCTGATATCCTATTTGATAATTTTGTCATTTAGGCCCTATTCCTTTAGCCTATTTTTCCTTCAAAGTAGCAAATTACTACCTAGTACGAACCATGTTCCACTACTCTAGAGAGTGGTTAATGTTTTTGAAATTCCATTTCATCAGCCTGTGTTTTAATTATTTATGAATGCACAATTTGATTTACAGTTGATTGATCTAGTATGGCAATTGAAACCTTTCGTAATTATACAAAATTCTATTTATACAAATTATTTTAATTTAATAAATACTATTAAAATAACAAAAAAACGTTAAAACTAATTAGACGAAGCAATCAAAAGCGGGGCAGCAATCAGGAAATAAATTTCACACAAATCAACATTTTCACTCAAACATTATTCCCAAATAAACTCTCTTTAATATCCTGAAAGCGAAATCCCGGAAATGGTTGAAATAGTTTTGCTCGGTCATTAAATTGGAAAGTGGTTAGTTCGCTCGATTCAGAAATTAATCATACGCGTAAAGTTCCACAGAGGTTCACCGCAATGCTATCCACACAAAACTGGAGTTAAACATTTTTATTTATTTATAGTCTGTGTCAAAATATTAAAGGCCTGGATATTCAGTTTCATGTGTGTTTCCTGCGTTCTAGCACTCGCTATATTCCAGTTTTTTCAATCGTCAAAAAGATATCGCATAAAATTAATACAATTTTCATTCGAGGTTTTGAACGTGGAAAGTGTTTATTGTTTTTTTATTGATTGAAATAATATAATATAGCAAACGCAATAGTATGACAAATCTCTGTTTCTGTTTAGTAAAAAAATCATAGTTATCGTCTAAATATGACGATTTGCTCTTATATTATTATGAGTTCCGTTCTCCATAATTAAAATTCATAAAGATTTCCCAAATTTTCATAATATCTTTATTATTATAATTAATTGACAATATTTAAATCCACCTACAAGGAAATACGCGTACATTCCATCAATTATAATTAACTTAATTGTCCGATAATTAGTTTTTATTATTGATTGAAACTTACATTCTAAAACATCTAAATTTTCCTTCATCCCACGGACCTTTCATGTTTTTCAAAATTGAAAATATCAAAACCTACAAGGAACAAACATACATTCTATCAATTAAATTCTTTATATCTAGAATGTTCCTTCAACCACTGCACCACTCCACCGTCATGTATTTCGATCAAGCGGCATTTCACGAAAAAAATGGCCAGACCACCTGACGTATGTACAATCCTGCCAATACTTCGAGGGCTAACGAATAACATTATAATCCACTGAGCTTCACTGTCACGCCCTTGGATCGAAGCCAGGATTCACAATCGAGTATATTATGCAATTTTCAGTAAACAACGCTGAGTGAATTTGGTTGCTGATGTTTGATTTAACGTATAAATTGCGTGAAACTATCGGAAGGAATAACCTAAATATTGATAAATGACATGATATTAATAATTCAGACTTTATAAATAGTATTCATTTGTATAAGTAAGTTTCAAAGGCCCTTACACGTCTTATTAATGAACTGAATTATACTAATTCTAAAAAAGAGAAACACGTAATAGTTTATGTGGTTGTACAAAAGTCTATGATAGCCACTCTTAGATTGATATTTTCAGAACTTTTTTGTCAGTTTTAGAGGTTGAGAAGCTACAAACATATCCAGAAGTAGTAAAACTGGATACACATGTTTTTAATAATACAAAGTTTAAAGACATTCTTGAAATAAGATTCGTTCTGGTCACAAGAGAGATGCACTACAATATAACGAATACAATACGTCGAAACGACTAAAGCAATTGCATTTCCGAGCACTTGGAAAGGTTTTCTAATATACCTGGAGTAATATAGCGTACCTTGAGGCAAAATATTGTTACTTTTAACAATGTTTGATTTCGAAATTATATAGATTCAGCCAAGTCAATTTAAAATTTATGAATGAGTTCATATAACAGGGATGTTCTGTTGTTAGCGTTGTAAATGAAAGGATGTATGGATGAAAATATTACAGAAGTTTTTATATGACGAAAACTTCTTAATTTCAGAACGAATTTTGGCTCGTTGTTGTCGTTGAATTAGTATAGAATAGATAGAAATATGTTTGTTATAAGTTGTAGTTCAGTAACAAAGAATTAAAGGAAGAAAATAAACTGAACACATTTCGTATTGAGCACACCTTAATTTCCAAACTCCCTTCTCCTACATTACAAAGCTTTTTATATCTATAATTAAATACTCATTGCCAATTCAGGTCTAAAGATTCTTAAAAATACCCGAATAAATTTGTTTAACAAAACAATACGTGGGTAGATCGAAAAATAATTGTCTCCCAAATCAGCTTGTACGTCAAGCTCAGTCAGAAGCAATTCGACGTCCTCGCAATAATCTGAAGACTCCACATGCTATTTCGTAGTGAAAAATGTAGGTAGCTCTGGCTGGCTGCCAATTGGGCCGCGATCTAGTGTACTGTGGGCGAGCGGTAGCGAAGCGGGAAGCGGATATAATAGGTATAAGATCATACATGTACATAAAATGATACATGTCGTAAGAAATTTTAAGGAAAAAAATCAATAATAAAGCTGCATAACAGCAGTGTTAGTAATAATTAATATTTTTAGAAATTCTACATTAAAAATAATAACAGGACACAGAATGTAAGGCTTATGGTAACACACTCTTTAAGGCCTTGTAACGGATAAGTTGCGGATAAGTTTCACTTGCTATTCTAAATGGTATTTTGCAACAATCATTTTTGTTAAATTAAATTAAATATTGCACCATGAACCTAGTAGGTATTTACTACTTATAGGGTCATGTTAAATGTTTTGGGACCTTAATAAATTATCGCTACATTAATACTATTATCAACATCAACTTCTTCTATATTAAAGATCCTATAATTATAAGCATAGCCCTAGATTATAAATATATTTCCGCTGTCGCTTGTCCCTCCATGAACATAGCTTGACATGGCTGCATCAGTCACAATGCACGATGCACTTGGGATAAAGAGCGTTCTATAACTGGGAATTATTGCGCCATACAGTACACACGCGTCAAATAAATCTCTGATAAGGTATGCTTATGGACGCATATTTATTTGTTCGACGGATATTGGTCAATGGATTTTTTGCGTGGTGAATTATTGTTGCAAGTGTAGGTTGAATAGTATGTGATGCTTTTATTTAATTGTTTATATTAATAATTATTGTTAATATCTTCTTCTTCAACTTTTTGAGCAACTTATAGTTAGTTGAAGAGATAGATATATACATTTTCTTTGTCCCACGCTTAAATAGAGCGTAAATCGCCCTTTCAAAATTCTAATTGACACAATATCTTAGTAGATAACCAATATACTGTACCTATATTTACTGTTAAAACTGTAAAAATAATCACGCAAATTTTAAAAAAATACCTATTGTTTGCTTTTATTTACATACTCTGAGGCAACTGTCTTCTTTAATTTTCTCTTCTACAAAAAATGCATTAGGCGGTTCCACATAGGTAGACCGAGCAAAGCAATTGCTTCGCGAAGCTGTTCGCTCTGTGTAGACCCGCCTAATAAAAAAAGACGTGTGTCACTCGGGGACTGCCGCGGTAAAGCATGCTATGCCTTCAAGCCGCACCTCCGCGCCCGTCCCCGTGGGGAGCGTGAGGTTTTTCGTTACGGAATTTCTAGATTCGGTCCCCGCGCTCAAGGCCCACGATAGAAGCTATGCAATGGCTTGAAAATACATTTCTCTTTTATAGATAATATTTCCCTAATGTATAATCTTCTCACCAGTCGCGCCAACAGTAAAGGTCCCCAACCAGCTTCTGGGCGCGCCTCTCGGCACAGACGTCAAACTGAAGTGCTATGTGGAAGCGTATCCTAATACCATCAACTATTGGATCAAGAATAGAGGAGAGATGTTGTTGGATGGGTAAGTTTTATATATTAGGTTATGTGACAAAATAGCCTCCTTTTATTTTTGGAAATGTTTTAAAAGCCAGTTCACATCAAGAATTGAAATTATTACGTCTTGAAGCAACCGAATTTGAAATGAACGTTAAAATTGAAAACGTGTAATTAATACTCTACATACAATAATTATATACCTACGTGGAAGACATTAAGAGGAAATTTTTGAAACTGAAATATACATATACTAAGATGCTATAAAGTATAAATAATTTATTTAAACTGTGTATAAAAAGATTATTTCCAAGTTAGTTTGTTATCGATAAACTTAATGATGTAGCGATGTTGAAAATTCGTTCTTAAAATACTCTGTATTAATTCTTCTAACGTACTACGTCATAGTTCTTTATATATATCATGGATTTATAATGTAATATGTGAACTAATTAATATAGTTATTTATTACGTTTTTAAGCATAATTATGTAGTCATAATTATGCTTTTCTTCAAAAGAAAATTTATAAAATTCAATAAGATGACTCATTATTCCCAACCTACACTAAAATCATAATATTTCCTTCTACTGTTTATTCTTAGCACTTCCCCCAATTACTTTAAAGATAGTCGAATTCTCGAAGTTCTTCCAACAAAACAAAGTTACATACAAATAGACATTGTTTAGCGAATTTCTAAAGCAGAATGAAGTACAAACTCGGTTATTACGAATCATTAAGAATGAAACGGTACATTACCCTTTGTACTTTGTATACAATGACGAACATACATATACCTATATATATAACAAAGTGTGGGAGTTTTAATTGAATTTGTTTGAGTAAGAAACGTTGTTTACAAATTTAGCACTCTATTCTGAAATGTTATCATTCAATCTAATGACACAATTAGACCAACATTTAAGTAATAATTTAAGGTCTTTTAACGGATTCTAAACGCGTTTTATATATTAGTAGTTCTCGGCTCTGTTAAAGATTAAACAAATATAGAATATAGGCTATATTTCCCAAGAATAATGTAGCTTTTTGTAATCGAGAGAATTTTCAAAGTGACACAGTAGTGTAGTTTCAGACTTAATTTAATAAAAACAAAAAATCCTCTTTCCTCTTTATATTATTACAAATGATTATTTTTAACCGATTTAAAACCCGATTACGCTCGTGCCTAAGTACAAGTTAAGTATAAACTGTAACATTTACAAACAAAGAAATAAATGGTTAACAATTTATAGAGATATCAGTAAGACTAAGTACTTTTCGTGAATATAGTCTTATCTAAGCCCTTGCGTGCTGTAAGGGATCACACGCCCACGGCCTAGTTAATCTTTATACTATTAACACGCTTCTGTACATATATAAATAACTTTACCGTATGGTATGTGTAGAAAATATATGTTATTAGAAAAAAGAAAAAAAAATGGTGATGGAACAACTACTAATACAACTACAAAACTAGTTAGTTCAGCATATGGATATTCTGTGTAATTAGAAAATAAAAACAAATATAAAATAGATGATGGAATTATTATAGTAAGAGTTAGTTCAGAGCGAAATGTTTGAGTAACTTTGAATAATAAGTGTTCTATCGACCATCAATCATAAACATAATTATAATGATATTGATCGCATTTTTAATCATTCAAAAACTTTTTCGTCGCGTTTCTTACGACAGTACTTATATGGAGATAGATGTCCGTGGAAACTAATTACACTAGGAATTCTTATTTCACTATTCTATTTTGTAATGCGAAAGGAATGGTAGATAATAATATATCAATATCAATGCGCTATCCCTAAAATACTTACGACTGACGTGTCACAAGGTATTTTTTTATAATTGGTGTATGTAACCGTTTCTTTTATAAATATAACTAGTTAAATTTTAATATCCATAATATTAAAATTTACCTAGTCTCATAAAACTCTATTTTTCAGGCCAAAATACACAATCAGAGAAGAGAAATCCTCATACAAGGTATCCATGTGGCTCACAATCCGTCAGTTTTCCAAAAACGACATCGGTACTTACAACTGTGTGAGCACTAACTCGCTTGGCAAGAGTGAAGGCACACTTAGGTTGTATGGTAAGTAATTATTATTAGTATTATATTTACTGATAAAAATGTGTTTTTAATTCTGTAATGTAAGATCACAATATTTTGTTGTTATAATAAAACAGTGATTCGTCAGTTGGACAAAAAATAACAATTAAGGGTGCACTCACACACATCAGTCACCGTCACGGCACGTCACCGGACAGGATTAAAAAAAAATATGTATCAATAGTTCTAGTATGACTCTGTTCCCACACGACAGTCGCCGGCACGAAATCTATCAGTGACGTCCCCGGTCAGGCACGTCAAATAATCTTTCCATACATGTATCATACTTTTATCCCCACTCACCCGGTGCCGTCACGTCTCAGTTCAGTCAGCGTCGTGCTACCGTCAATTGCTACATGTTCTCTAGCGTGACACACGTCTAATCACTCACTAACCTGATGTATGTGTTCAATGATTCAGTCAAACCGGCCGGCGACGTGACTGACGGACAACATGACGGTGACTGGTGTTTGTGGATACGTACACAAACCGTCACCGATCAGTCATCGGTGACTTGACGGTGACTGATGTGTGTGAGTGCACCCTAAATGCCATTGAGATAATATTACTACGTATGGAGGAGACACCACGAACAAAATCTGTGCGCCATTTTTTTGCTCTAACTAAGTTTTAAAAATTATTATCTAGTTAGGTACTTACCGATGAAAGTTATTCCTTTGCACTTTTCCGTATTATTTGTATTATTTGTGCAATATCGTAACACACACGAAGGCATATTTGATGCGTTTCACTTTAAAACCATTAAAAAAAAACCGCTCAACATACGCCATATTATGGCGTACATAAGTGAACATAAGTGATGTAGGCGGTGTCGTCTCCATATGTATATCTCAATGTTAAATGCAAAACTATCTAGTTACTAATGATTTAATGAAACTAATGATAAATTATAGAAATAAAACAAATTAAACACATAATTGTATTTCACAATTTTATTAATATTTTGGTTTCTTAGCACAATTTATAAAAGTTAGCTCTTTATTTTTCGTTTCGATTAGAACTTATTACATTACCTAAAATTATGAATCATGGAGAGAATTCTCATTGTATAAAGTATAAACTATCAATGTTCCAAAATTCACATACAAATATCATCCATCTTTAAGTAATCAACTATAAATAAATAAATAAATATTTCTGGACAATTTTCACACACGGCACGATCTGATCCCATACTAAGCTTTCGCTTGTGTTATGGAAACCAGATGGCTGATAAACATACATATATAATTTTAAATAAATACTTATATAGATAATTAACACCCAGACACAGAGCAAACATCTATGTTCATCACACAAATATTTGCCCCGGGTGGGGATCGAACCCACGACCTCTGGCTTGGAAGGCAGGGCCCCTACCAACCAAGCCAACCGGCCAGTCATATAATATATACTATACATAGAACTTTACAAATAATTCCAGGGGTTCGACCCTATAGATAAACACAATTTATATCGAAGTAAATTATCCCCCGAGGCGCAATCATGCTTTATGAAGCTGTATCACTGTAGCTTAACAAAGAATTATATCCCTTTTACATTAATTATTTCTAATCAGACATTTATAGGTGATTGGTTGTTCTGTATAGCTTATCTGTAAGATAATATTATGACAAATAATGTGTTAAAATATAGGTCAAAAAGTGTTAAAAAGGCTATCAGAGACGTTACTGGCGATGAATTTAACTTGCACTATTTAAGTTTGAAAATTTCTTTAGTTAATTTGATCTAATTTAGTTAATTGCAATTAAAAATAGCCTAAATAATTTCTAAAATTCCAAAGGACATTAATTATAATATTACATGTTCATGTGTTTAAAACATGTATATTTATCGTACAAGCAAATAAATACTTCATCGTGTACCTACGTACATATTAAAATTTATAATTGATAATAATCTACCCCTACCGTACATGTATAATATGATACAATACTACATACCCGATGTATTTAGAAATCCCAGAAAAAAGTAATAATATATGAACCATGAAAATATTAGACCCATTTATTTGGCAGATGTGAAAAAATGTTATCTCCAAAATTATTTTAAATTTTGTCGCCATATTTTATGAGTAAAATATTGTTCGTTCAGTATTTGAAAGTAAATTGTTTTACGCTCGGAAACAATTTATTATTTTGGTCAGCTGAATTTTAACTTTTAGTCTAATAATATATTTTCGTTATCAAAGGGGCATATTAATTACAACTGTGCATATTAAATTGTTATAACAATCTATATCTGCATTAATTTTACAAAATATTATTCGTTCCTTAAGTACTTTGAATTCAAGTTGAAAACTTTCGATAGGTTTGAAACTATGATAGAGATACGTAAAAATCTATGAATGCATATTAGGGGTCCAGTTTCACTATTTAACACTTCTTGTCGTCAATTTTTATATATTAATTGACAGATAAGCAAAATAGAACATATTATTATCCAGAACTGATGAAACTGGCTATAAATATTTTAAAGTTTAAACTCTTCAATATAGTTATAGATTAAAATTTTACTTATTACGTACCTACTTTTTATTGTACGTAAGTTCACTATTAATTAATACCAACAAAAACAAATACCCTCCGAGAAATCATAAAATCAAATCAAAATCTCACCAAGACTGTACAACAATAAAACCAAGTACACTCAGACTCAATATAGAGGTATATAGACACATAGAGGTATCATTTCGTACAAAAATCGTTTGCAATTCGCGCAGTATCTTCATTTAGTTCCGTTTAGTCTGGCAGCATGCCCACTATCTTATTGTTATTTCGACTTAATTCTTTCGAGCACCATGTGTTCGGTAAAAGCTTTATATAGCTAGTTATAGTGAAATTCGTTTTAATTTAAAACTAAGTTTGATGCTAGGGAGTTTGTGTGTCTGACCTATGAGTATAAATTTGAATAGTACCTACCTAGTATTTATAATATATGTATTTCAATATTTTATAAAATTATATCGACTTACTCAATTCTCAGAAGGTACAAATTACAATACGATTTTAAACTCGTTAAACATTATAATATCTCAATACAAATAAAAACATTAAACATTTATTAGCTCGTATAGCTGAGTTTTATTTATATTTAAAATGTAGAAATATAAGAATTAAAAAATACGTTAGATAATAAATACCTTTTTTCAAGTTAATCTAGACTTGTGTTTAGTCTTATATATTTTTGTATTTTATGTTCTAAATTAAACTATTGCATACCTTATATTTATAAAACTATAAGTATCTAATATTTTCGGACCAAACGAATAATGATATGTGAGCCCCGTGAGGGCAACTCCTCACAATATTACGAGATTACGTGGCGAGACTTGCAATGGTCACACTTGGAATTATTTGAAAGATCTCAGTTAGAACTATCTTTATTTTATTTTAAAAACTATCATTTTTCAACGCAGCAGCAATGAAACTAAATTATTTAGGACACATGCTGGTAATGTCTCTAGTAGGCTATTTAACACATTTTGACGTTTATTTTTATCAATTGTTTGTTATTTTAACTAATAGATAAGCTATCCAGAAGCTGTGAGATCAAGCCAAAAAACTAATATAATTTCAAACTCTTGGTTGAAGGATTAGATTTTATTCATCTTATCTAAAATGTTGTTAACATATTTCTAAATTTTTCTTTATTTTATGTCTATTTTTAAACTCCCTACATTTTAATATCGACTTCAACCACTAAGCCACTATGTATCCAACATAAAAGATAACTTCAAACGTCGACATAACATTATAACATAACATAAAACACATTTCCTCAATAAAAATAAAATGTATAAGATTTTTCATACTCGACGGCATTTTTAATCCGGCTTCGTCATTTCAGAAATTAAACTCAACTCACCGGAGGACTTCAGCAATCAAATAAGCGTGGCTGGAGGTTTGTAGATATTTATCTTTTTCATAAACTTCATTTTATTTTTGTTTGAAACGAGGTTTGTAACCTCTTTGGTAGAGTTTTGAATGTATAGTCTGTAAATTTGTATAAATTTGAATTTTATTCCCGCCAATTTTGGATGACTATTTTTTATAGCAGTCATTTTAATAGGTAACTTTTTCTACTCGTACCTACATGATATTTTATTTCAAAATTATTTTATCAAATTGTAAAGTTTTTTCAATAAATATTATGCAATTGAATTGGGAGTTCTTCCAAAAGAAAATTTTACATTTTGTTTGTTACTAATTAATCATATTAAAATTAATTTTTCTTTCACACAGGTCTAACCGAAGCCGCCAAAGCGAATTCACAAGAAACATTACACATAAAAAGGACATTGTTATTAATAATAAGTTGTGTATATTTGTACTTATGGTAGGCATGTGATGTGTATATAGTCGCGAGAGTTATGCTTTAAAGTAATTCGATTACATGTTTCAATTCTGTAAATATTAGTATAAGATTATAATTTTGTGTTAAACATCATTGTTATTTAGAGTACGTACTTAATGTGGCATGGTTTGCAGATAAATATAAAAACTTTTTGGAATAGAACTCTATTTTTATTTTACTGGCTGGTTGTAAAAAAAAAATAGGAACGAAAGCAATTGGCGCTCATTTTGAAAATCGAACGCGTCTGAGCGCGATTATTGGAATGTACAGATACAATATTCTTGTATACTCTGTGATAGTTACATTTTATTTGAATTGTCTTTACTGTTATATATTTTTGATGTAATCGAAACTCGTTGTAATCTGCGAAGCCACGTTAGTATGAACGAATTTAAAAATTTAAGCTCGTGTAATGGAAGTTTCGCTTAGAACCGCCAAAATATGTTTACATTTAATTGTAAACTCATCGCTCGATTATAAGACTGTTTACAACAAATAAACTGAAATTATAATTATAATAACTTGTTTTATTTGAAATTCCAATTATTTCAGTCGAATTTAAAACAAAAATAACGGCTTATTCAGTGAACTTTTATTAACTATTATTTTCCTGAATTTCAACAAAATCAAAAGATTTCTATGATTATCTGACAAGTAGAGCCATGATTAAAGTCCACCTTGGTCCAGTCAATAACTCGCCCTTGTTCAATTTTATTATGAGATTTATGACATTTAAAAATATTTCATTTATAAAATGATACGCAAAATGAGAATTTATATCAATTCAATACGTCGAGAGTATATCCCCTCTACAATATTATATTATTCAATTTCACGAATGCAGATATTCAAAGGCAAACTTTCATATTGCAGGGTTTTAAAAGACGCATCTTGGTATAGCTTCTTATTATGTTGATATGACTTTCAACATTTCAATATATTTTAATTTCAGTTCATATCAGTAAAATCGGAGAAAATTAAAATAAATTACAAGTCTTTATAGGCCAATTATTCCATCCTATCATCATGTATTCCATCCCTTTCTTTTATTAATTTCAATGATCAATTATTTACCTTCAAAATGTTCTCTACATCTATTGGAATCTGGGGTTATAATGCAATCTATAAATAAATAACTTTAGATCTTCCAACAACATACTACAAACAAAAACTGAAACCGGTATGCGAATAAATAACAGTTACAATACCGATACCGTTCGTTACCGGTACCGTTGCATCGGATTAATGCAAACTAAACAGAGCGCATAAACTATGCAACGTTTGCTTCATAACTAAACATAGTATTAATGCATCCATTTCTAATGACCCCTGGTACTGAGTTTTGGTCATTAAATATTAACAACTAGGTAACTGTTTTCATCCAGTTGGTCTAGTACTTGAGTATTAGCGTGGTTCTCGTTTGCTTCTGATGCTTCCATTTAAATGTATCTCTCATAGGATTTACCTATCTACTATATTATAAGTTTTTCCTTATCTATATAAATTGGTTAATAAGAAATAATCATTAAGAAAAGAAGTTATAGAAATAGACATACTACTTAATAGAAGATTTTACTAGGTTCTTATAAAAGATAATTTTGAGCCGACTGTTTCTTTTATCCATTTTCTTCACTAACAAGATAGCAATCAGCACTGCCTGAAAAATAGTTAACAAACTTTATAAATAAATGTAGTAACCATCGTACTAAAGACTCTATGTCTGTAGGTGCTATGACATACCTACCTACTTCTATACTGGTCCTTCATACCCTTCCTAGTCTTTTCCTTTATTACTCTCGTCAATGTTTTCTTTATGCCATACCTTTTACAATTGGCAATTCATCTACAAGCAACCATACTCCTCCGCAAATTTTCATAGCCGGTGGTAGCGCATACCATCAGGATGACTAGTGGTAGGTGTAATATTTTTATTGTTTGCTCATCTGGAGACAAAAAAAGGAAACTTTAAGGAGCTGAAACTTATATTATACCTACCCTGTATATTAAAGAAAAAAATGTGTGCGTGTACTAGTTGTACACACGTAAGAAGTGAAACTTCTTTATGATTTTATTTATCAAAAAATAATTTACTATATTCAACTTTACAGAAATACGTCGAATCACGCGTGGCGGGGATAAGAAAAAGATGGCGCGTAACGGAAAAATGTCACGCGTAACGAAAAAATGTTACACTAAATTTTTTTCCAACCCCGATAAAGAAGTTTTACTTCAATAATAATATTTGTACAAAAGCTTTTGCCATTTAACGTCACTGAATATACTGAAATATATGCATAATTTGTACACTCGAATGTTCCGAAAACGTGTTAATATGAAGTGGTGCTTTGTTTCAGAACTGTTCAAATAAAATAATATAATTGTAGTAACTCAATAGCCTTGCTGCTCGCTAGTCGCGCTAAATAAATCATTTGTTCATTTAATTATGTCGAATCTAGGTTGAATGGAATATTGTAAAATGGACGACCGTGTAGCACTTAAATTTCAAAACATGTTTCGATATGGACAAAGTTGAATGTGATTTTGTGAACTGTTAAGTGCTGACGTAAAATATTACACTGTTAAAAAATAACTTTTACTAGCACAAAAATTACGCTTTGAAGTGAAATGAAGTAGTTCACCTTTTACATGATCAAAATCTTATAATATTTTCTTAAATTTTTAAACGAAACACTATCTTTTCATAATATTGTTCTTCGCTATTCCTTTACTTGTATTATATCGTTTCTTCCATAAAAATACCTCATTTTTGTTCAGTAAGGATTATCCATACTACGTCTGTCTGTTACTCAATCACGCCTTAACTACTGAACCAATTTGCATGAAATTTTGGTATAGAGATATTTTGATACCCGAGAAAAGACATAGGATAGGTTTTATCCCGGAAATCCTACGGGAACGGGTTTTTCTTTGAAAACGCGGGCGAAGCCGCGGGCGGAAAGCTAGAAGCCTATACATGCGTTTTCAATAAAAGTTTTAACATATTATAACTAATATGCATTATGCAATCAGAATGAACTGGGTATACAATATCAACATAACATTTTAAATTAAAATATAGTGCAATAATAACTTTTTCCAATAACAAACTTTTAATATAAACTCTTGGAATTCTATTGTTATATTATACACGTGTTTTGCAATATTGCAGTTATTTTCAGAATCGTATATCGCTTGTACAAGTGTAACATGATACAAATAAAGAATATATATTACCAAAGCCTTTTCCAAGAATTTACAATTTATAAAGGATAAAACTTACTCGTTTTAACGATTTTTGAAAAGCTTTTGACATAATTTCAATACTTACAAGTACGTAATAACTACATAAGTAAAAGTAAAAGTAAAAAATTATTTATTCTTTAAGACACGTACATCAGTCATAATACATACATTATTACATAGTGCTTAATACAGTTTCTTAAAGAAAAACGTTAAAATACAGGAAATAAAATCATTGGTTCCCGCACTAGGCAATGCCTGTCCTGCGGGACCGTGAAATGTTTAACATTAGAATTTTATAAACAGAGCGGCGATTATGTTATGATAAATATTTAAAATTCAGATTTAAATTTAATGCATAAACATAATACAGATTAAAAATTAAATTAGATTAAAAATTCATACAAACAATAATTAAATAAAAGTTAAAATAATATTAAGAATAAAAGGAAGGTCATAATATAAAAAAAAAAATTGATATGATTTCATAGCAATAGTCAATAATTAGGCCTGTTTCATACCGATTACAATCACACCGGCTTAAACAAATGCCACAAGAAATATTCAAAAAAGTTGTAGACGAACAAATTGCTCAGTCTTAGCATAGTCCCAGGAAAGTAGCAATTTTGTTAGCATGTCTTTAGTTATGCAAGTATTTTTAGATAGGTTCAAGTGTCTGATTATTTTATTATGTAAGAGTGGCCACATATAATTAGGTGCACGTTTTGCAAAAGAGGTTTTTAATTTGGGAAGTGGTAAGTAATTTCGTCTGCTATGGGAGTCTTGTGTAGATGCAGATGCTTTATTAATCCTGAGGACTGAATTTAAAATGAAAAGGCGTCTAACACTAAGAACTTTACATTCAGAATAGAGGGTCGACGTCGGGTAAATAAATGGTCTCTTTAACATGACTTTAAGAACAGATCTCTGAGCTCTTTCGAGTGTTATAAGAGCAGAGGATGGAGCAGAACCCCAGATCGATATGCAGTAAGTAATAATAGGTTGACATAATACTTTATAAATCCTCATAAGAATATTAAGACTTACTTTATTTCGCAGGTTCTTCATTATATATATTAATTTCCTAGAACGTTTAGCAGTTGCGTTGATGTGAGGTCGAAAGGAGAATCGTTCATCAATGATGACACCCAGGTATTTAGTTTCATGAGATACTTCGATAGAGACACAACTACAACATCCCGTGACATCAGCAGAGCTACTTATTGCACAAGTGTGAATGAAGAGAGGAGTGTTGTCTTTAGGCGCTGACCTAACAGTTTTATGAAATCTCAAAAATTTAGTTTTCTGTGTATTTAAGGTGAGGAGGTTATTATTTAGCCACATTGCTACTTTTGCCAGGCCACGCTCAGCGGCCGTTATACAATTCTTCCACGTGGAACCATGGAAAACCAAGGCTGTGTCGTCTGCGTAACATATCATATCACCCTGATCAATGGATAATGAAAGCAAGTCATTGATGTATGCGAGAAAAAGAGTAGGACCCAGGATACTACCTTGCGGGACCCCGAAAGACACGTGTTCAGACCTACTCAGAAAGGAATCTATTTTAAGTTGTTGGGTCCTGTTTGTTAGGTAACTTTGGAACCAATCTAATGCACAGCCTCTAATTCCCATACATTCGAGCTTACGTAGCAAAATTGGTGTGGATACAGTATCGAAAGCCTTTTTGAGATCAAGGAAAACCCCTATGCAAGCCTTTCCTTTATCTAGGTGAGAAGAAACTAAGTTTGTTAAGTGGCTAACGGCATCTTCCGTTGACTTAGCTTTACGGAAACCAAACTGGGTGTCAGCCAAGAGCTTGTTAGACTCTAAGTATTTGATCAGCCTTTTACTTACACAACGTTCCAGTATTTTAGAGAAGGTTGAGAGCAGAGATATAGGTCTATAATTACATGGGTCACTACGACTACCTTCTTTATGAATGGGTGTGATTATAGCGGTTTTCCATGGTTCTGGGAATACTCCCTTTGCCATACTTAAGTTAATTATAGCTGTGAGAGGCTCGAGGATGTAAGGTGCAATTGCTTTAATAAGACTGTTATTTAAGCCATCATAACCTGGACTGCTACTATTACTAAGGGATTGAATGATGCTACGGATTTCGTGGCAATCAGTTGGTTCAATGAAAAAAGAATTTACAGGAGAGCTTTTTAAGGTAACTTTGGAAGCTAGAGATATCTCAGTTTCATTGGTTTTATTCAATGTAGCACTAGCCAGGCTTTGACCTATAGAGGAGAAGTATCTGTTACAGGTGTTTAGCGATTGTAATGGAGTGCGTTCCAGATTTAGCAATCCCACAGGGTCCTTTCTATTCTTAACGGTGCCAGTAACGCTTTTGATTTGTTTCCAGAATGTTCGAGGTTTGAGGTATAATATGAGAACATAAGCAGGTATATTATAAATGCGAAAGTAACTCTGTCTGTCCGTCTGTTACTCAATCACGCCTAAACTACTGAACCAATTTTCATGAAATTTGGTATGGATATATTTTGATACCCGAGAAAGGACATAGGCTACTTTTTATCCCGGGAAAATGACGCAATCCTGGAATTCCCACGGGAACGGGAACTATGCGGGTTTCTCTTTGTCTGCGCGGGCGAAACCGCGGGCGGAAACCTAGTTAATAATAATAATATTTATCATGATACAGATGTATCTTTCCAGCTATGAAAATTACTAGAAAGTAATAGAAAGATCTAGAAGACGCTACATTAAAAAGAAGAAAAAACCCGGTTTCTTTTGTTAAGGTCCTTCAATTCCTTGTGAGCACATGAGCACTAATTTTGGTGAATACTAATGAGCTACTTATGAGGTAAGTTCTTACAAAGCGAATAAGTCCTAGAGATGAGGTAACGTATCTAACAGATAAGGATAAGGGACTTCTTTATAGAGAATTGTTTGTGTATGTGGATGATTATATTATTAAAATAGATGTAGGTCATGGTTAGATCTTTTGACAAACATTTTTTATGACAAAATTGATACATGAGATAGATACATATAATATTTTTTCTTCTAATTTAAAGTAATCTATATGATAAACGTTTCCATTTTTTAAAATATATTTTCTTTGGTTGCTTGGCAAAGATGGCTAAGGAGACAAACATTACACATTTATTATTAAATGTTTTCTTATGTGATAGGTATTGCTTATTTATCTTTGTGTTTCACTTAATAAAGGATAACCGTAATTAACAAACGAAAATCAGGTACAGTATCTATGATTAATTTTAGCCATAGGTAATTGTTAATTAGGTATAAAAGTAATGAACCTCATACCATGGAAACACCAAGTTTACATGCAATGAGCTTACGTGGTATTAAAATAAACGCCGCCATTTTGAAGTAAAATGACTAATATTCCCTAGACATGAAACTTAATTAGGGTAATGTACAAACTCAACAGATTTTATATTCTGCTTCTTTTTATTTCTTAGATTGTCGATGCATTGTTATAAAACAAACTTTTTCTTGTCTATTTTTCTATGTGTAGGTATATTTTTTTGAATTTATCTGCGCACGAAATTTGGTAGCAGCATCTTAGCTTCTGTGTTAATATATTTTATGTATATTTTTTGTATTCTTTCAATGACTATGCACCTAATGTAATATAACTTTTTATCCGCCAACCCGCACTTGGCTAGCGTGGTGGATTGTAACCCGCACTTGGCAGCAGTGGGAACGTATATGGGCTGATGATGATGATGATGATATTATTTTCGCAAAATCAACGGATCTGCATAAAATTGGTACATGCATAGATAGTTTAGTTCAGATAAGCACATGTAATAAACAGTTTATTTTATTTTTATTCGAAAACAGATATTTATCCATTGCATAATAAAAGCTCTACTCCCACATCAATTTTCAGAAATACTTATCTATCTTTCCTAATCTACTATCTTTAGTAATTACGCTCATATTACGCTAAGCCCTATAATAAAGTAGGTACCTAATCATTAAAAAAAATAGACCTAATCGTAACCTATCAACTTGTAGTTTTTTTTTATAAGTTATTCCACAAATTATTAATAGGTTCTAGTTTAAACTCGTTAAAGTTTCGTCTACAAAGCAATGAAACTCGAACGTTTTCACTTGAAACTGCAGTAGTTTACTTTATACATAACAATTTTACGTAAAACAGTGGCGTCAAGGTTTCAACGGAACGGAATTAGTAAAGTCCATGTTTGTATTTGACAGGTGATTGTGGGGCATGTAGAAGTTGCAGTATTTTGGAGTACTTTGTATAAGAAGAAAGATTTAAAGCCGGCTACTCACGTACCTGCCGCAGGGGCAATATTGGAACAATCTATCTTCAGTTCTCTAAATTGCTCCTTGCCAATTAAGGGTGCAATTCCAACATTGCCCCTGCTGCAGGTATGTGAGTAGCCCGCATAAGAATTATGACATTAAACACCCTAGACTTGCAGATGTTTTTAAAGGAAGATACATCATTTCTAGTGTTGTCTATCTTTATATATATAATTATATAACTCTCGTGTCACAATGTTTGTCCTCAATGGACTCCTAAACCACTTAACCGATTATAATAAAATTCGCACACCATGTGTAGTTCGATCCAACTTGAGAGATAGGATAGTTTAAACATGTAGGTACCACGGGCGAAGCCGGGGCGGACCACTAGTTTATTATATAGAAGAATAGGAAGTACCGTGTTAAAATTTAAATGCAAAAATTTGTAAATTATAATATAAATACAAACTGCCAGGAGTAGGTGCCAGGTAGGTAGGAACTAATTACCCTAAAAATTATAATCATGTAAAATGCAACTACGATACACCTCACTAGGGTCTTCATCATTACAATGTATTATTTTATACTACTAGCGGTCCGCCCCGGCTTTGCCCGTGGTACATGTTTACGTTTTCTCTCCATAAGAACTATCCTCGTACTTCCAGGAATATGATAAAAAAAGAATTATTGAAATCGGTTCAGCCGTTCTCGAGTTATGCGCTTACCAACACATTTTGCGATTCATTTTTATATATAAGAAGATTATAAATAGAATTCGCACAAAACAAAGGACAAATTGTTCACCATAATACAAAAATACCAACATGCATTTAAAAGAAGCGCATTGTAGAAGTACCGAGGGATTAACGAGCGAAGACTTCATCAAAGACAGTATAATTACATTTTACTTGATGCTTGTTTGCAGAATTTTTATAAGAATTTCACGTACATTTCAAGAATTAACTTGTGTTGTATATTTGTTTTTTAAATGACTATTCGTTTGCGTTTTTGAGTAAATTTTGATTGTGTTTTTTAGTGTTGATATTTATTTACTTTATATAGTTGATTCAAAGTAAAGGTATGAAAATAAAATTCAAGATTACATAATATAAAATTTTATTGTTCTGCCTATGGATGCCTTAATTCATTACATCACTAGCCATCGTCAGTACATGATCATCCTGCTAAACATTTAAAATTTCAGATATTATAATAGGACTACGCTATTTGAATGAGGTAACGAATCTTAATCGATGTCTGTGAATCTAATTATCCTAGAAGAAATTAAAATAATCACATAAAAATATAGACTGTCCATGAACACAACAAAATTCTACAATATAGACAAAGATATTAATTATTAACTGACTATACATTGTAAAATGAAGCGCGCCTTTTCAAAAACCAGTGCAATACATAATTAAGAAAAAATTCTACACCATAAATCAAACATTAATCAATTAAAATAATCCAATACCATACGTATAAAGTAAATACCAACAGAATTAACACAGTTCGTTCAAAAATGGGTTAAACACATATATAACGTAGCACGTAATAATTGCATTAGCAACTGAAACCAGATTCATTCTGTATTTTTGTTACAATAAAGTTAATATTCATTTTGGAGGTAAATGCAGCTTTTCCCTACACTGAATATTAGATATCTCGTTAATTTTACACGACAGCGAGACTTGTTTACTGATTATAATTAATTATATGAACTTTTTGCTAAGTGTAATTTATTAGTATTTTAGAGAAGAGATGCTTATCTTCTTATATATAAAAATGAATCGCAAAATGTGTTGGTAAGCGCATAACTCGAGAACGGCTGAATCAATTTCGATAATTCTTTTTTTATTATATTTCTTGAAGTACGAGGATGGTTCTTATGTAGAGAAAATGTAAACATGTACCACGGGCGAAGCCGGGGCGGACCGCTAGTTATTTATAAACACAATAGGTAGATGTTTTAGTTATCATTTCCACATGGCTTCGCTCGAGTGCATATCACTTTGTCACGTGACTTGCATCATATTTAACTTGCGAGTATTGTTTTCATCAAAATGCAGCCCATTTCTTTTTCTCAAGACTATCTCTATTATAAATTCCATCAAAATTGGTTCAGTGATTTAGATGTGAAAACGCAATAGATAGAGCTTCGCATTGATAAAATTAGTGGGGAATAGGAAAAAGTTATATAAATACAGACAAGTATAAAACAGAGGCCTTGCCAACAGCTATGAAATGCCTAATTATCTTATATATAAAATTCTCGTGTCACAATGTTAGTCTGCATACTCCTCCGAAACGGGTGGACCGATTCTCATGAAATTTTCTGTGCATATCGGGTAAGTCTGAGAATCGGCCAACATCTATTTTTCATATGTACCACGGGCGAAGCCGGGGCGGACCGCTAGTTTTCTTATAAAATCACTTTATGTGTGTCAACTAATTTAAATACGTAATGTGATTTATAGCTTAGAAATGATCGACGACTGTGAGTTTAGCTGCCACATGCGATCAGTTACTGGGAATTATTATTGTAGACTAGGAGCTTGTGAATAATTTTATAACTGTAATTATGAGAGTTTATGTGCATGTTGGAACTTATATTAAATTAACTGCATGAAGATTTAGATTAACTTGAATTAATAACGATTTATCATCATCATATGTTCTCAAGATTAAAATTAAGTTAAAACTTAAACAGTTTTATAATGTGTGACTAAAACGTACGAAAAAACTTGTCGATGAGTCTTACTAATTAAATATAAAAGTAATAGTCAGTTTCCTTATATTATGAAACCATTGACCTATCCATAACTTTAAGAAATTATGAATAATATGAATATGAATAAGCGCATATCGCGACATGAAAATTGTTATAAAAGATGCACGCAGCTGTCATGCAATAACGTGAATTGCAAGCAAAACCGTGGGCTTTAGGCTAGTAAATACTAACACAAATATAACTCAGTTACCTTTAATTATTACCATTAATAATTCGCTCTTAGGGCCGATTTTTCAATGCTTGGATAAAATTTATTCGTCGAATAATGTATAAAACTGCCATTTTAAAAACGTATTCTAATTGCCCGTATTTGACAGTTTACGTGACATTTGAATATTATCGTGTAATACTTTATTGGACGGATAAGTTTTATCCAAGCATTGAAAAATCAGCCCTTAGTCAAATTAAAATTGCGTGTAATATGCTCGGTTTTATTTCTTGCACAAATAAAAGCGCTATATCTCATTACGTACTAATGGAAAATAGTTGGTTCCGAAGGAAAAAGTTAAAAGCCTTTTATTAATCTAGCGAATAGGGAAAATGCTAATGTTTTGGGTTTTTAAGGTAAGCAAGTTAAAACTAGATTAATATAATGAAGAAAAATGCAGAGGAAATTATAATGAGCAAAAATAAATGGAGTGTGTGCTACGTACACAGTGAACAGTCTCTTTTGTATTTTTGTACGTATTTTTATTAATATAATATATACTAGCTTTCAACCCATGGCTTCAACCACGTATTTATAAGAACTTCTCATGAGTATGATATATTTTACCTCGGCAAAAAGTAGCCTATATCAGTCTCTTGCCTTTTGACTATCTTCAGGCACAAAAATCATAAATTCCCTCTGTAGCGACGTGAAGAAAGACAAACAAGGAAACAAACACACTTTCACTCCTATAAATAAATATAGGGGACCCAGAAGTTATTTCAAATACAAAGTCAAACGAAGCCTTTAAACCACAACACACAAAATATTAAAAATAGTATTTTACAAGTTAACATGAATAGAAGTTTTTACAATCACCGTTCCGGCTGCGTTTGACGTCCGCTCGACATGAACTAGAGGTCAACGACATTTAACCTAATAGATAACCTTTATATAAATGAAATTAATTTGTATATGTATTTGAATATAATTGTTAGAAGGTTAAAATGAAGTTCCGTGACCCCTAGTGGGGTAAGAGGCAAATGCATGCACACAGATGTATGCATAATACATCTGTTTCACTGATCGATTTTTTTTTAGAGACAAGTAGGTGTCTTCTATGTCCTGCCAGACCGAGATATTTTTTTTTCTTCGTCTCCACTGGGAATCGAACTAGGAACCCTCCGCTTAGAAGAGCGTAGAAGCTCTTCTAAGCAGTCTTCTAGTTTACAAAAAAAGTTATAATTAGTGACTGATTAATATTTTTATTTTTAGGAATAATGCTTCTCTTTAACCTAGTTGTAATTGAAAGTTGGTCGTTATTAACATTAAAGGGTTTAATTTTTAAAGACTCGTAGTTAATAGAATATAAATTGAATCATCTTTCATTGAACTACAGTAAAATAAACTAAATTTTCCTTCAATTTAGTATTAAATTAAACACAAAACAACGGTTTAAAGTAATTTAATACTTTGATATTTTTGGCGAACCTTTGTTAGATGTTAATGGGGTTTAATAATGTTCGTCCCTAAATGGGGCATGGGCCATCACGGTGGCCACTTAACAGCCCAAACGAGGCACAGGAGGGACATTATCTTATACAGATCGTTACACTGCGCTCAAGTGTTAATATATATGTATTGTAATTAATTTATGTTAATTTGAATCCTGTGTCCATAGGCTGTAAACGCGAATGTAACTCTATATGTGTTTCTTATGGTTTTAAGCCAAACCGCGGTATGAATTAGGAAGCAGTGTTGTGTAAATAAATTAAAAAAATAAAAAATAAAAAATTAAAAAAAAAAAAAAATTAAAAAAATTACTCAAAATTCATTAATTATTCAATTAGACTTCTTCTAGAAGTACTTTTGTGACGTCAATATGTTACCATTTACGACTAGTTCGGAAAGCAGTTCTGCAAAGAAGAGCCGGCACGAAACTGTCGTTACCGTTTAAAAATCATGCCATTTTACATTTTACAACGATCAATATAGAAAGAAACGTCCTATGGTTCCTTAAGGGCACCGTTCCATTGATTTTCATATACCATAATATATTCATTAATAGGCTCCCTAGACTAAAACATATAATATAATGTAGGTTTTTAATTTTAATTTAATTTATAACATATTTAATGCAATACTACCAAATATGCGCTCAGCATACATAAACATATTATACAATTCCCTAAAGTGTTAGTAATCTCAGACAACAAACTATTTAAGCAGAACTCAGCGGATATCATGGGACATCGTGTCCCGGAAATTGCATGCTTCTGCAATACCCGGGAACGCTCAGCTTCATATCATTACAGCTTATAGCATTTTTCCGTATCATTTGTTGAGTCTAATCAACGGATGTGACGTTCTAGTGTTATTAGCCTCACTTATTACAAGGTTGTGTCTAAGGCTCTGTAGATTTACGAACATTAGTTTAGAAATCATTGTTTTATTGTGCATTTATATCAAACGAACTTAGAGCTAGAGCTAAAGCAAGAGCATTCTAATTCGTGTTATCTTATATATAAGTTAGTCTGCATACTCCTCCGAAACGGGTGGACCGATTCTCATGAAATTTTCTGTGCATATCGGGTAAGTCTGAGAATCGGCCAACATCTATTTTTCATATGTACCACGGGCGAAGCCGGGGCGGACCGCTAGTTTTAGTGTAAACGAAAAATCGTATTCAATGTTTTACAGTATTAGTACATTGTATAGAATCTTTTCAAACAAAGTAATATGTAAAAGTAATATGTAAAGGTACTTATTGTAAATGAAAACAATTTTTTTTTTAAAAAAACAACTTGCCTTGACTCTACCTGAGATAAAATAGAAGATTGTTGAACCAGGATAAAACTTCAATACATAATATTATAGTCCGTCATTAATTGTTCAATTATCAATTTTCAAAATCGGCTAAGTAGTTTTTAAGTTTTACAAGTACAGTATAAATAAAGTTATCTCTATAATAAATAAAGTGGCACGCAGCTTCACTCGTGTCAAAAATAATAGTGATAAAAAGTCTATGTAAATAAATATAATATTGAAACTACATGTTTCTGAGACAAATAATATCTAAGTACGATCGATGCCCTGGCTTGAAAGAGCAGCAAACATCCATCCAAATTTATACTTTTATTAGTACTTTCCTTTCTATATTTTTATTTGTAACTTTACCCTTTAGCCAATCCAAAAGATATTTATCATGTCACCAATACAACCTTTGGACGTTTAAAATACAGTTAGAAGTTATAATGTGATTCACGAACAGCAGTTAAAGTCGAAAGTACTATTAACATATATTTTTCCCGTCCAACTCCTTCCTGAATTTAGTTTGTAAGCGAATTGTTCAACCCTCAATAGAGATGATTATCCAGTGCAAGCTAAGATAAGCTGCTAGTGAAAGAATGGAGAAGCTAAATAGATAATATAGGATTGAATTAAGATGTAAAGTGAAAATGGAAACACTTAACAGTCACATATTTCATGTAGGATTATTAATAGTTCGGTTTTTTATTTATTTAGATGTTAAGAAGCTAGATATAAATGTTTACATGACCAGCAATCTACACATTAAAGCAAAATTTTAATGATTTTTGAATTTTCAATTATATTGCGTAAATAACAGAAAACTGACCCTCTGATGTTAACATTCAGTATTTTGTTTTTACAGTAATATTAGCAGCTGCAGCTTCATAATAATGAAGAATTGTAATAGGTGTATAATTTGGATTTAAATAATGATTATAAAAAGAAATCAATTATTCTTACTACCTTCAAATAATCAAATTGTTATTACATTACTAATATTCATTTGACTACCTACGTCTTCTAATAATCTCACATAATAATATAGCTAAGCAATCGCTTCTCTCGCACTGTGCACTCCTTAACCCAAAGGTAACGACTGATCCTCAAAGTCGCGGGTTCGGTTCCTCTCCGCTGCACGGCGGTCCTTTAACAAGTGAACATAAATCTCCGCCAGACAAGTTGTAAGCTCTTAGAAAAGTATTAGCCTCCGTGGCGAAGTAAAAAGTGTCTTCCAACTTGAGTTCAACCATTTATTGCAAATCTATTGGGAGAAGGGAATTGGATGCGTATTTTATATGGCCGTTGTTTTTAGTTCAAGGTTATGTTTATGAAGATGTATTGAAAGAATGTGTTAGAATAAATAAATTTTTGTCTATTATTATTTGTAAGTTGAAGCTCTAAAAATTTTTTAGACCTTCAAAGCTTGAGTTCTGATGAAGAAAATTGCAATGTGGTAATTTTTAGCATATGAATAAACTATGAAGTGTTTGAATTTAATAGAATGTTATCTAAACGCAAATATTTAAAAATGATATTATGTATCATCATCAATATTTTTCTTTTCCGTAAGTATTCTGATGCCAAATATAAGTATATCTTCGTATTTATAATACTCAATTTACTCACTAAATAGGAAGAAACGAAATAGTAAAAACACAATACTATACTCTACTATGTATGAAAGACAATAAGCTTATGAAAAGAGGCTCAAAGAATATAACATCATGTAATCGGCTATGAGGAAAAATACAGTAATTTCACGACGAAGTAAGCCGGCTAATAATTTAGAATTATGGCCTTAATTAGCCGAAAAATCACTGTTCTTCTTGTTTATGGCTTTTATGTGAAATGTTGTTCCCGCTTAAGAAGTTTGTAATGCGTTTTTACGTGATTGTTTTATTTGTTTTTTAATCTTTAATAAATGTTCTGTATGTGTGATATTGTGAGTGTTACAGTATAAGTTGGAAACAGATACCCGAAGATGTTAATTTTCTTCATTCATCTTCCTGTCTTTGTAAATAATAAGTTTCCGTTAAATATATTATTTCATGTTTTCGCAACTATACTATGAAATTATTATATACCGGGTTTAATGTTTTAAGTTAATTCGATCAACAGTTTCGGTTTTTGTTTTACATCCATTTTTTAAAACATTTTAAGTTTAAAGTACTTAGGAGGTACCTACGTAAAGAAGCAGTTAATACCAATGCAATTACCTAATATACGAAAGAAATAAACGTATAAAATCCATATTGACTACAGTTCGATACTGTCCGTTGCATTAACCAGCTATTATCTGTGTGAAATATGCTCTCCGCATTTATCATCCATTTTGAATACATTTGCATATCGACTCGTACATCATGCGTTATATGGTTTGAATTATCGGTTTAACTGTCTTATTTATGTTTTAGGGGATAATTTCTAATCGCTTATCCATATTTTTACCATTTTACGAAAGCCTAGTGCAAAAAAGTCAGTTAATTTGATAAAAAGGCTCGTAAGAATGATACTATCGTATCCTACTAATATTATATGTGCGAAAGTTTGTGAGGATGGATGTATGTTCTATGTTTGTTACTCTTTCACGCAAATACTACTGAACCGATTACAATGAAATTTAGGACACATATAGATGGTAACTTGGATAAATACATCGATAAGGACATCCGGGAACGGGAGCTATGCGGATTTTTCTTTGAAAACGCGGGCGAAGTCTCGGGCGGAAAGCTAGTTACCCATATTGCTACACTTTACAAAAGAAATAAATTCCAAAGCTTGCACACATTTCGCTTTCCTAAAATAAATTATCCGAAAACGCTTTATTATTGTGAATTAGTATGACAGATTGGTACCTAGAATGCCAAACACAATTTGAGCAAAAATTAATAAAAGCTAGCGCAAAGTACACATTTCACTGCCAATATCACTCATGCCGATTATACAGGATATCCCGACTAAACAGTTTATTTGTGATATATTCATACTTCGTATCAAAGGAAATAATTAATGTTCCACTCTGTTCCGAACTATCATTTATCACTCCTAATTCTGATACCGTATTATTTTGATATCGCGAACTGTGAACTGTGAATACAAATTAGAACGAATCGCTCTTGTACAGGTTGCTTGAAAATGTTCGTAAACATGCAATTATTTCATTTAACAAGTATTGTATGAGGCCTTGTTTAGGGTTGTCACTAATTTTTTTTTATTGTATTAGTTATTATAAGATACCAATTTTAGCTAATCATCATAATTATCTCATTGGCAATTTAAGTATAGATTAATGAGAATCAATCGGTCTATTAAGGCCTTAAGAAAATAAGAGTATTTTACGCATATTTTTTCGAGACAAAACAGTCACAAAATTTGAAATGTTTATCTATAGTTAAACCATTATTATGAACGTCTAGGTTAATATAAACATCTATTCAGTGGAATAATATTATTATACACAAAATATTTATCTTAAAAAGTAGGTATATTAAGTAAATCCTGGCCAGCGCCACTTAGAATCGTGATTAAAAGATATCTCCCTATTACCGAAGCCCCAGGCCTTAATAGACGTCTTTAAAAGTAACCTAACGAGACTTAATTATGTACTGAAGCACGCTTTGCTCTGCTAAATGGATTTTACTGTGAGAAGATGGGTTATAGGGAAATAGTAAGGGGTTTTAGTCGGAAATAAGTAGTCTGGGTACCATTTGGTAGTAAGCATATTTTGTAGTTATTTGAAGAAAAATTGTTTTTGTGCTGTGCATGATTATATCGGAAAGATATCGATTTACGTGATGGATGTATTTTTGGTTAGTTTATTAATTTACGACTCTATGTCTTATCAAAAGATTACTTCGAAAGCTACTAGATATTATGTACCTTAATATTCTACCTTCTCGCTGCTCTTCATACGATTCCTGCGATGCATACCTTCTTTTACATAAATTTTACTCTAATTACTTACCATCCATAAGAATTACGACATCAGTTAACATCGCGTAACCCATAAAAGCCAGCATAAAACACGAGTGAAGCAGAGCATGCATACATCAGGTGTTTGGAGGATCTTAATCCGTAAGTATATTCGTGAATTATGACGTCATACGTCACAGACCACTGTCTTACGAGATACGGTTTAGGGCAATTTCTCCGGGCCAACTTATTACATGTTTTTTAACTCGGATAAAATGTAATTCTGAAAGTAATGGAGTGCGGAAACGCGCCGTTTGTTATGTTTAAAAAATTGGTCGGGTTATACTCGGGGCTTTAATTTCCGCATGGGATTTGTTACCAAATTGTTTCAATAAATATGTAATATTATGTTTAGTATAACATATAACACATAACAGCTTGTTAAAAGTTTACGAGAAAGCATATGTACTTTTTATTTGGTCGGTTTATAGCACTTTAAAAAATTTAGTTTGAAAATTTACTACATTTCAGTGCACCTGTGAGAGTCGCTTTAAATTTGAAATATTTATATGTAAGTTTCGGTAAAATAGTAAGCGCCTATTAACGTGTCTTTGACCTCCTGTAACCGAGCGTGAAATAGAGTAATGTATGAAATCCAACCTTAAATTTTAACGTGACTTAAAGCGGTATAAAGTTTGGAAAAATTTTATGTGAAAAGAACGAATTTTTTTTAATCAGACCAAAAATTACTGTGTCTGTGAATGTTATTTTCATGCATGTAAGTTTTGTTATTCCGATTTTAATTCAGACTTGTCGAAGCTGCATTTATAATGTATAGTTATTAATATTTATTTATTTTTTTAGTTACGACTAACACAGTTGGATTTCTAAAGAAATAGGTATTTTGAAATTTTGATGATTAAAAAATAATGAAGTTAGTCTCTATCGTATTAAATTTAACAAAAACACAGAACCTAATTTCAACTAATTGCATCCAATACAAACGATTTAGCCCAGCTGGCGTTTTAAAAATACAATCTAAAAGCTAATAGTTTCTTAAGTTTAAAACTTTAGTGGGAATGCTCAGAGATTTCACATAAATCTCGCTTCCAAACCGTGACGAATTACCCTCAGCCACGCTTGCTCGACGCGAAACTTACTTAAAATATATTATGCATTAGTTTTACATTTAGAGTCAAGAATTGTGGTCAAAACACGAGCATTAAAATGTATAGGTAATATAGTTTTGAATATAGTCATTATATATTATTTTTTATACCTTCCATTAAGGTCCTAATTCAAAATATGAAAATTATACTACTAAAAATATCACACGAATAGATCGACATTTTCTACTCTTGAAATATTTCTTATTTCGGTGCTCTCTGTTTCATAATTAGATACAAAAATTATCTGGATAAAACATAATATGATTTAATTGTATATTACAAAGAGTTTCAATATATTTTTTTATTCATTTCATTCTTTGTTTTCAATACAAAGTAGATACTTAATTCCTAGAATAAAGGTTTATCCTTTACCGTTAGACTTAGAAAAGCGAAGTCCCGTGTTTGCAAATGGTAGAAGAAAATTACATTTAACATTCTAAATACTTAAATACAATTTTCTTACCAGGAATCATATCCTAATCCTAAATTTACTTTTTCATTACGAATAAGGTGTTCATTGCAAAAAAAAAATCACTACATAGGTTCTAAAAAGTCACCGTCACTGTCTGTCCGTCCCTATGTATGTTAAAATCATTAAAACTGCTCTGTCGAGGAGAGAAAAAAATTCATGAATTTTTTTCAAAAGACAGGTTGGTTCTTGAGGAATGTTTTAGTAAGTATGTAATTTTTATTTGCGATTGCTATGTTGTCTACAAAGCAGGCGAAGCCGCGGGCAGGAAAGTTAGTGACTAATAAATAAAATCGGTCGAGCCTTGTGATTCATATTACCTACTAATTGAAATTTAGTACTTTATTTTTAGACTATACGACCGCCTACACTAATAAAACTAATCAACACAAGAAGTATTAATCCTTGTTATTTGATGTAAAATAAATGTTTTGTAATTTAATGCCTAATAAAACAGATTAACTTTAGATTAACTTTAAGTTTGATGTCTGACTACATACATTATTAACTGAATATAAATAAATATCAACTATTAAACTACGGTTGCTCTATCATGTAATTGCGGAAGAATTTCCATTCCTTTTGTTGATTTTATTTTGTAAAATGTGCCCCCTTTGACCGCATTTATTATAGGAATATATCGATTAAGTGTCTTAGTGAAAGCATAACAAATATAACCACAATTTCAATATATTTATGTAAGTATTTATGCAAACAATAATAAATAGAGTTCTACAATAAAGGAATTTAAATTGAAATTCCAGTGTTTTAAGGAAACCAAAGAATCAATAACAAAACAATATCAAGAGTCGAAGGGAGCCATGTAACTTCTATATCAACCAAAAATTATTTACAAAATAAAACTCGACATAGTTCATCATAATATCTAGCAATAATTAAAAATAAGAACAAGAAAATAGCCCGCCAACCATTCTATAATTATCATTCCAAATAAAGAAGAAATAAACACACCATTCGCCTTTACAAGTTTAGAAACCCATTCCGCGTTCAAAGAAAATAAAAACAACATAACATTGCTTAAACGTACATAAATAGACATAAAAATCTTCATGCAGAGTTATTAAACAAAGTCGCTATGTATCATAATACAGGGCCATTTAAATCTATAGAAGATACGGTACAACGTGAAAATATTGCTATGTTCGGGTAATTTATTTGATTCATGGGCTATTACCCCAGTTATTGGAGTTTTGAAAAAAGCAACACTCCTCCGGACAAAGGTATGTCAGTTATTATGAGGGGAATCATTTTGGTGCTATCAGAAAATTGAGTATAAATTTTACTGTTGAATACAATAGTTTCTAGGTAGATCTTGTGAGATTGATGTGTGGTTATACATATTCTAGATGTACCTATAAAATTAATTGCTAATAAGAAAATTGAATCTATACTAATAATAATATTATAAAGCTGAAGAGCTTGTTTGTTTGTTAGAACGCGCTAATCTCAGGAACAACTGGTCCGATTTGAAAAATTCTTTCGGTGATAGATAGTCCATTTATCGAGAAGGCTCTATAGCCTTCCCCGATAAATAGATATAGGAATAGATAAGCCTATGCTTATCTATACATATTATATCATCACGCTAAGACCAACAGGAGCGGAGGAATGCGGGTGAAACCGCGGAGCACAGCTACTAATTTTATATATTACATAATGTATCTTAAATCTTGGGTTTTGGCTTAATATTCCGATACAAAATAACCTTAATCTTATATTACTTAAAATATATTATGCATTACTTTGTATTTAAAGTAAAGAAATCTTTTTTCCAATAAACAGATTTCTATATTACCTATATTTTTCGATTGATACTTTCTTTGAGGATGAAAATGTTCAAAATATATCAAGCTCGTATTAGCCGAGTCGAAGCAAACTCTTAGTTTAACATAAATCACATTCAACGTGATTTATAGAAAATTGTTTCACTCTATATCGCCTGCATTTATTTTTATCATCGTTATAACATGAACTATTACTTCCAAAATGTATCATATTATCTTGGTCCTTATTATTATGTACATAAAGCTTTAATTATTTAATATGTTACGTTATCTCTACTAATATTATAAATGCGAAAGTAACTCTGTCTGTCTGTCTGTTACGCTTTCCCGCTTAAACCGATTTTCATGAAATTTGGCACAGACAATCTTTATACCCTGAGAAAGAACATAGGCTACCTTTTATCAAAACACCACGCGGACAAAGCCGCGGGCGGAAACTAGTTAATAATGACAATTCTAATATTGTAAGAAATGTTATTTTATCTCAAATCTCTCCTAAATATGGACGGCATAAATATACCATGCAAATGTCCCTTTAAGTATCATTATTTCTAATAAAAGCTGCAAAATATAACCTTTATACTGGAATGTCTCCATCACATCGTTGGTAATGTAATAAATATTTTATATTACAATCGGCCGCTACATGGGAAAACCAATAATAAGATTGAGTTTATTTGCGGGTGTTTCTCGTATTTAATATTTATAAAGGTTTGATTTATGCTTTGTTTTGTTACGATGTTAACGATCTAAGAGAGGGGATTGTGCAATTTGGGGTGAGAAATATAGATTCATTTTTAATTATTAATCAAATTGTATTTTAGAACGAATAAGACTAGCATCTTGCATATGCTTAAAGCATTGATAAAATGTAATTTCACAAAGAGTTATACATAACTAATGTGTTTGTAACATACCAGTTTCGCAAAACTCTAAAACTTAACAAATTCTATGTCTACCTTCATCAAGAACCACTTGATTTCGAACTTCCCAAAAAAAGGCCGCGTAACAAGGAAGCGTAGCACAGGCGTAGCGCAGGCGTAGGCAGGCGTAGCACAGGCGTAGCACAGGCGTAGCACAGGCGTAGCACAG
>CAJQZN010029957.1:0-34246 GCA_907164685.1 Colias eurytheme | reverse complement strand
TGTAATCACACAATTTTATTAATACGGACCAAAAGTTTTTGTAGTTCGCTTTATGATATTTAGGGAGAGTTTGATCTAGTTTTATTTCGATCAGGACTTTGATGGTTTTTCTATAAATGATCCATCATGGTGTTCCGTTGGCAAATAAGAGAACGGCAAATCGTTTATATCCAACACGAATCGAGGCTTGTTTTTGTTTACTTAATCTGGTTATATCTCCATCGCTGACTCCAATTCATCATAGTGGCCTTAATATTTGTTGGGGCCGAAGAAACATGCCCACCTGACGTGAATTTATTCATGTTCCGCTGAAATATTACAACTTCGAACAATCTTTTATTGCTCTCGTATCCGTTCATTTATTATTCATAATAATCAATAACGGTTTGTATGACTAATTTTTATGCTCCGCGTACGATATTCTTGATATCTTTATTGCAAGATTTTATTCAGTTTGTTGTGTTTGTTTATACCATAGTTTATACGCTCGGATACAGTACCTATTCATTTATAATTAATTATCATTTCAAAAGTATATTGGTATTTTGTTATGATTTTTTTAAAATAACATATTTTTAATGATTCTAATATATCGAAAAAAAGAAGAGAGTGTAAATAAGAAGCTTTCAGTATCTAATGTTTTCAAAGCCTCTACTCGTGTCATTTCCTAGTTTCTAGTCACAGAACAGTAAAGTAGATAGAAGTGTGATGTGGGCGTGGCCCACGTGTCACTGGTAAGGTAAGATCACCTAACTTGCTCTCAGTTGTGCGCAGAAAAATATTCGAGTCGGTTGTCAGCTGTCAAACCTTTTTTCCATATTTATTCATTAATTAGGACGTGTTGTTCGGTATTAGAGTGCAAAAATGATAGCAGACGAAATAATATCAGCAATGGAGGCATTTCATACCATCGGTAAGTCTTATTTTTATTTATTTTAATTATATTTTATGTTATAACTTCGCTTGTCGTAATTTGTCAAAATTGTATACAAATATCTAGTCAAAATGAACCTTAATCCGTAAGAAATTAGTACTATTATAGATTGAACAGCAAACAAGACTTTCTGGAATATTATTGCAATAAACAAACGAATGTCGCTTTAGTGATGCTTGTGGCGCATATCGACAGTATCGATACTTTAGAAAAGACAAACATTATAAATATTAAATTTTATTTTATTTTTCCTTAGCTTTCATTTGTCCGATTTATTTATAGATTTCCCAAAGAGGCTAATTTAAAAGAGAAATGGATAAATGCAACGTGACGAGTTAACTGGATGCCGAACAGCACTAAGCGGTCTAACAAAGGCCACCGATACAGCAAACCTACGGCAGTTCCAAGACTTAAAATAATGCATATTTTCTGTTTGTATTTTGTAAATATAGATTAAATACTATTCTATTCCGTTTTTTATTTTATAATAATAATATAAAAAGACGTACTTAGTCTATAAACATATACAATAAACATACTCCAAAATGTGACACATTATACTATACTCATATAAAAGAACGAAAAAAAAAATACACAAAAAATATTTATTTGTGAATATTATCGATAACAAGGCTGACATCCCTCAGAGCATAGCATCAGATAAATATCAAGTTAATGTCATTAATGTTGAGTGACACAAATTTCAACCTTATCTCTATGTGTTGCGTTTCAAATTTATATCTATCGAAAACTAACGCCCTCTGTTGTGGAGTAGCTGAATGTTTTCGAATTTGGAATTTCTGTGCAATGAGAAACAAAACAGCTAATATACCTAGGGAGGTTATACAAAATTAAACCGTAACTTTGTGCGTTAGGGTACATATTGAAATGCTGAATTTATAACCTAAGTCAGTTTTTACTCAAAATAAGCTGTCCAATCAAAGGCATAGTTTACTTGTAGTGTACTGTATAACTATCGGTTTAAATGTGTGGGTTTGGCGACACTGGTTTTCATACTAATTATGACATTATCGCACTTCTATATGTTTTTACTGTTCTGTGGCCATTAATGTGTTAATATTATATTAATGCTAGCATCGGTCCGTGACACGAGTAACGTAGGTCATATAAAAAATACTAAAATCTATCTCTACAAAATTTCACTGAGATGCAATTAGCCGTTTTCACGTAGAAGAAGTACCTATCATTGTCGTATTATAATAAATTAATTATAATGAAGATAAGACTGGAAACAACGCATTATACTCGACAACAAGGCACTTCATTGATTCCGATACAAATGACTAATTTATTACCGTCTTTACATACCGGCTATCCTTGTGGAGTTATGCAATGTCGCTTTCATAAGATGTTTTATTGGAAACCTTAATTAATGCCGTATTATATAGCTTTTACGGTAGTAAAGGCATCATGGAATTAATATTGTTGTAAGATAATTATTATAGTAGTATAATGGGTGAATGATTAACATATTTTGTTGTCAATGTATTTTTACACGCTTTATATTAGCTTCACCTGTATGTTTGTATGTTTGTAACCAACTTCTTTGGGCGCGCTTTTGACCCACTTTAAGCGGCCAGATTTCGTTCAAACTTTGCAGATTTATTGAGGACCGATGACAATACACTAATTTGATAAAATTATTCCATTTTTTAGTTCGGTTTCTATAAAAAGCGTGTTTTTTAGTTTTTTTAAACTATTATTATTTAACTTTTGTAATGTTTCGCAATCATTTGTGAAGAATACGTAAGAATGTTTCTTAGTATTATTATAAAATAAAAGCTATTTGGCGTATACTGTGTCTAAAGCAATTTATTCATCAAAGATACCTTAAAAAGGTACAGGAAATTGTTACCTATATATTTTTTTGCCATTGGAGAGAAATATGTATGAGTAATACTCATAACGTTTACTGATTAATTTTGAATGACGTTCTTTACTGACCATCTGGACTTTTTTTTTAAGTTAGTTTACGTTCCGGGAAAGCCAAATTTTTTGATAGGGATATTGATTGATAAAAATCTATTAATGTACAATTGAAAAGGTCAAAAAAACTACAACGCAAATGAGTTAATCGACACATAGTCACTACATAAGAATCTTCATAGATCTCTTCATAGGTAGGTATGTATTATGTCATAATCGTCAAAGGATTTAATGCATCAGCTATTGTATGGAAAAAAAACTTTTATTAGATACTGTTTACAATTTACAACTCATTATGTTGTCAATATCTAAATAGTTTGTCCTTTGACAAAGGCCTCTTCTAAATACTAAGGAAGGGATTTATCAAAGGAAGAAGGGAAAGGTAAGGAAAAGGATATAGTTAAAATAAAAGCAACTCACCAGAACATATCTGCCATATTCCCTGATGATGAACTTGCCGCTCTGCAGCGTGATAGCCGTTGGCTGGGAGAACAGCGACTTGACGCAGTGGGCCGCTCCCACCACCTTTAGAGGAAGGGCTTGTGAGTAAATTTTGCCTTATAAACCTTCCCCACACGGGAAAACGAGAGTATAAAATATAAGTTTATGTGAGAAAACTGCTTTTCTTAGGTAGGCACAATTTTCTAAAAAAATCTCGCTCGCAAGTAAAATTGTATCAAAATCGGTATAGCTGTATTGGAATCAAAATTGATAGAACATTGAGTCGAGGATTCATAAGTAGGTAATATTTTAAATTCAAGAATAATCTTATATATAAAATTCTCGTGTCACAATGTTAGTCTGCATACTCCTCCGAATCGGGTGGACCGATTCTCATGAAATTTTCTGTGCATATCGGGTAAGTCTGAGAATCGGCCAACATCTATTTTTCATATGTACCACGGGCGAAGCCGGGGCGGACCGCTAGTTTTATATAAATTATTCAGATTTTCTAAGTACACATACTAATTAAACAACTAGGTACATATTAAGATACAAGGAAATAACCTCGTGTTTGTCTTAACGCTGCTTTACTGTTAAGTTCATAGCACTTATATTTTATAGCAGTTCAAAAACCTCATAGATCCCTATCTAATCCCAAGATGGCAATACCGGTATACCAACAATGTTGTCATATTGAAAAATTAATTAATTATATTACACTTACTTCGCTAATAAACCTGCTGGACAACATTTTTTTATTCAATTGTTTATACATGAAGACTATAAAGGCGTGTCCATTTCATACATATTTACGAATGACTATTAGTTTTTATTAATTTAATTAACTACATACTTATATAGTGTTTTTTTATTTCATTGGAACAAATTATTATGGAAAAACTAGGAATGGGTAAGATTGTAAACTAAAAATGGTCACTATAATCAACTTGTAAAAGTATTTACTATTTATTTGTGATAGGTACATAGCTTGATAAGTTTATAGAAAAAAATGGAAATATAATTTGGTCTTTGCACCAAATCCTTTAATTTATACAGTTTTGATATCAAATCCAATTTAACAGTCGATCTCAGACATAAAAATAATCTAACAACACTTCTCAAGCTGAAATATAATAAATTATAAAACGTTTATACTATGGAGAATTCAAAAGAACTTTGAACTCGACTACAATAACTATTCCTTTATTACTACACACATCATAATTCTCGTTGTTACTCCCAACATTCAATTACACCTCACCTGTCCAGCAAGCGCGTGTCTCTGGGTGTCGGACACCCACCCAGGGTGGAAGTACAGCACCGCGTCCGCCGGGTCGTCCTCCTCCGACACGCAGCACAGCGTGTCGTACACGAACACTATCATCATTTCCCTGAGAAAATAGATATATATTTTAGACTCACTGCACTCACAGTTATAATATTTTTTAGAGAAATCTAATAAAATAGAAATCATTGCAATCCGTTAAGCCATTCTTTTTTATTAAGTGACAAAATGGAAGAAACATTTACTTATGCATCCCAAAAAACCATGAGCAATAAGTTTGCCAAAATAATATATTTTTAATGAAATTCACAAGTTCTCAAATAAAAATTACTGTAACTTGTATAAGTGGTTACTATAAAAAGGTGCAGTTTTATTTGTTCCAATGAATGGAACGGCTTAACAATGTATGATATGCCATGGATATCTTTTTTATGCAATTACCAAGTGCAGGTATAAGCTTAATTGAAACATTTACACACTTGGGCGAACACCCTTACTTATGAATGGTGTTAAATTGGATAATTGTTCATTCTTATAGGCTTTTAATTTATTTTATGGCGATATTGTAATATAGTAAAGTGTAATAGTGCATTTAAAAATGCAAATTTTTATTTCTTTAAAAACCACTACATACTATAGAACAAGGATGCTGTTTGTCTGTCCCTATGTATGCTTAAATCTTTAAAACTATGCAACAAATTTTGAAGCTTTTTTTAATAGATAAAGTTGTTCTCAAGGAAGGTTTTAATATATAATTTGTTAAGTTTAAGACAATCCGAGCGAAGCCGCGGGCTGTAAGCTAGTAATAAATAAAACAATAAATACACATCGCATAGTAAAATGTTGCTAATGAACAGAAATAAATAGACTATTTCAATTATCTCCGGTTTATTAATTTTAATTAGCAATAGAACACTTATTATTTGAAATAACAATTTTATTTTTAGACACATACAATTAAAATACCACGGCTAATGATTATAAAATTTTATTTCATTGGAGCGTATTCAGGTATTATAATTTAATCCATCAGTCCCCGGAATCACAGACACAATAGAAAATCTATTGTGTCGTGGCCCGATCGGGGCTTACGGTGGTCAATGGGTTAATAACTCTTTTATTATAGTGATTTATATTCTATAGACATGCATTTGGCATTAATTAACTATTTTCCTTATAACTATGAAATAAATCATACAATAGCATTTTTATATTGCATATTATCATTATATGTATGTCCCTATGTATGCTTAAATCTTTAAAACTGCTCAACGGATTAAGATGCAGTTTTTTATATAGATAGAGTGATTCAAGAGGAAGGTTTTAGTATATAATTTATTAGGTTTTAGACACAGTGGGCGAAGCCGCGGGCGGTAAGCTAGTTCTTGAATAAATATGACAAGGTTATTATTTTTATATTCAGTTGCAACATAAAAACAGAATATGTAGATTAATAATATGTGTAAACACTTCATTTGTATAATGCGGCTTAGATTTGAGATTAGCTATCTATATTTAGGATTAAAATATTGTTTATATCAGATATAATAGAACAATACAGTAGTAATTTTTTCACTAATGCGTAAAAGTATATTAAGATTTGGGTCTATAAAATCTATACATTTTTTTTGCATAGCATTTACACATTTTTTTATAAATACAAGGAATATGAATAAAATGATTTATTTGATTATATTTCGATTTGATTTATATCAACAAAATAATGCTAAGAATACTCAAAGATTATTTAAAACACAATTTGTGTGTTGAAAATCTCCTAATTTTAAGAGTCGGTTAAAGATAAGATCATAAAATATGTTGACATGTTCATGGTCAAGTGTGATCTATAAAAGGATGAGGTTCAAGGACTTCTCTTTTGATTGTCATTCATTATTTAGTTTGCATATAATTTACATCAATAATTGAACTAAATGTAATTATTATACCCATATTTATTTATTTAATAGTGGAATTTTTATTTTCAATGTACAAACTGTATTACAATCTTCGATTTGTTTGTTTATAGTGCTTAATTACACAGATACATTTCTATATAAAATGTATAAAAATGGTATAAGTGTGGTAATAGAGATTAATAATTATCTGGTCTCTTGTTATTTCATTAATTTTTTTTAATAAAATGAAAACATTTGGTCCTACACAAAAACGTTTGTACACACACATTTTATATTTAAGCTGAAAATATAAGGTGTACTATGAAAATATATCCATGATAAAATAATATATCGGTTTGCGCCTTAAAACAAAAATATTACCTACAATATTTTTATAAAATTCAGAATAGGTACATATTATTTTAGAACTAAAAACGTAAGTACCTATCATCCTAAATATATCTAGGAGATAATAGCTTTCTCAAAATTCATGCTTTCCACTACACTTTTCACGGCTAGTCAAGCGATAAATGCAATGATCAATTTTCATTAGGACAAATTGAATTTCACTTACTTAGCCATTGTGGAATGTTGATTTATCACTTACGATTATTTAATCAAACTCACAACATATCATTAATTTTATAAAATTGAACTATGTAAATAAATCGATCAATGCGCGTAATATTTTCGTTTCACAAAATCCAATGTACGAATACGAACACTCGAACACACGATCGCGCTACAGACTATAAAATGAATTTTACCAATAATTTTACTGACGTCCGAGATTTGACATTGTACTGACGTCAACATTGACGTTGTCGAGTCTTGGAGACAGATTCAATAATTTTACAGACTTAAAATTGTAAAATCAATGGAATAATTGAATGAATTATTGAATTATTGATACTTTAATGTTATGCTTACACATCTAATCATTGGATTATCTGATTGTTTATATAAAAACGAAATAACTACCATTCCGTTTTTGTATTTAGCGCCACCTGTCTATTCGTCAAAAATGTAACTACTGAGAATGAGCGCATTCATTTTAAATTTCTGCATCGATCACTAGATGGCGCTTATTAAATGCTAAAATGATTAATAGTTTATTAGTCCTCGGATCACAGACACAATAGAAAATCTATTGTGTCTCGGCCCGATCGGGCCGCTCGGTGGTCAATGGGTTAATACTAGCCTTCCACCCGCGGCATCGCCCGCGCAGTCAAAGAAAAACCCGCATAGTTCCCGTTCCCGTGGGATTTCCGGGATAAAACCTATCCTATGTCCTTTCTCGGGTGTCAAAATATCTCTATACCAAATTTCATGCAAATTGGTTCAGTAGTTAAGGCATGATTGAGTAACAGACAGACAGAGTTTCTTTCGCATTTATAATATTAGTATGGATGTAATTCTCATTCTGTTTTGGGCTTTTTCATTGTTTTCAAAAGGAAGAATCAAAAACCGTTTCATGTCACTTTCCTATTCATATTTCAATATTTTATAAGTAGTAGTAGTCCACTGAAATGTAATGTTCCACTTTTTATGCCTGCATACGTTTTTCCGAGACGCAATTTTATTCGTAGGGGAATTTTTAGAGATAAGTTTTCGCTATATTTTTATGATATTTATTTATGTCGCTACTAATGCGCTGTAAACTCAAATTCATTTAACCCTTAAATTGATTTCGTCCGTTTTAAAGGACATAGTATTTACACACATGCTGGCGCTGTTACAGTAGACCTAGGCATTTCCAATTGGTAAATTGGGAAGGTACTAGCTATGTCCTTCGCGTACATGCAGGTTTCATTAGCGAAGCGAAGTACAGTCGCGAATGGTGACCATTTGAAATTTGCAAAAAACGGATCTTTTGACTCTCCTGATAAAATTGGTAATAACTGTAAGTATTTTGGCTATTTTGCTTATAATGTTATATTATTAGTTAGAATACGATTGTAAGTATAGTATTTTGACATAATTTTTACATATTTTACAATATTTGGAATAAAAATCTTAGTTTATTTATGATGTCCTATAAAACGAACGTTGACAACTTGGAGTATACACTAGGGTAATCTTCACATGTCCTATGTAACGGACGTTGCCAATAAGGCCCTCCATTTTCAACGTCTTCATTTTGATATATTTTTCTCTATTTTTATTATGTTTTACAGGAGCATGACTTGGCAATCAATAAAAAATTCCCTCACTACCTCTGGCGGAAGCTGAAGAGTCTAATATTGAGTTGAGATGACGATTTCGAAGGAAATGTAGACCTACGGGAGTGATTTCACTGATAACAATGTTAACCATTTACCCCCAGCACCATACCTCCGGAATAATACGACATATTGATTTGAGACACAATGAAGACCCAAAAATTCAGAATTTTTACCATCAACAAAATATTATTGCTGCAGAATTAAAGCCATTACATGCGGTGCGAGATGAATCTTCCCTACTTCTCAGTAGTTCTTCAGCCACAGCATCATGTTACTTACCAGAAATACCACCCAATGTTTGATAATTTAAATAATAATACCTTACAAATTAAAAAAACTGGCAGCAAATGGATATATATGTCAAAGAATCCAAAAAAAAGTGAATTAAATTTCGTGTTTGTTTTCGTACTTCAGGCATGGTATATACGACTTCTTTGCATACGATGAAGCAAACACATTTCAATCTGTACAATTAAGTGAATGGGAAGAGGAATTTCTTGGTGTATTAGATAAGTTTTCAGGCTATGAAATACTATTTCTATTCCCATTCTTAGCATATTCTTAGGCTGTGATTTTTGGTAGTGTCGTTTTTTAAATTCCATTATTTTTAACGATATCGTTAAAGTTTTAACCAATATTTTAAGACAGATGTTTGAAAAGCTTATACTAGATCGTCCATTATTATAATTTGATAACAATTTTGAATTACAGAGCTGAAAATGTGCATTGTATTCATGTACCACGGTTGCAGGAATAATGTGCAATGTCCGTTATATGTGACGGTTCGAACATGTAGGTACATATAATTGGCAATGTCCGTTTTATGTGACATAGTGAAAACCATAGAAAAAATTAAAATTTTTATTTTTTTTTTTCATTTTCCTCTTTTCTATCCTAATTCCAACACATCCTCTAAATTTCAACATTATACACACAAGTTATCTAGGGGTGACAATTTAAGGGTTAAATGTTACTAATAATATTTTAAAGCTGCGAATTGCTTGCTATTTTCTCAACGAACTAAATAAAATATATAGAAATAAATAGAATTAAAAAAATCTTTCCCCTTTCAATATTTCATTTGTTAAATAATTAAAATATTCTTTTAGTTTATCACACGGGCTGATTTTTCAATCCTTGGTTAAAACTTATTCGTTGAATAATGTATAAAACTACCATTTTAAAAACGTATTCTAATTGCCCGTATTTGACAGTTTAAGTGACATTTTAAATATTATCGTGTAATACTTTATTGGACGGATAAGTTTTATCCAAGCATTGAAAAATCGGCCCTAAGGGCTGATTTTTCAATCGTTGGTTAAAAGTTATTCGTTGAATAACGTATTAAACTACCATTTCAAAAATGTATTCTTCTTGCCCGTATTTGACAGTTTACAGTTGACATTTTAATATTATCGCGTAATACTTTATTAGACGGGTAAGTAAATCAAATATTGAAAAATTGGGCCTAAGTATATAAGACTGCGTCTGGAAAAGTAGCATAAAAAAAAGGTAATTTCAATTTCTTGCAATTACAATAGAAATAAAATATTCATGAAACGCGTATTGTCCCATCGGTGATCGGACGTCCGGTTCCTTTCGATAGATGCACCGGTTACACGAACATTCGCAGAATATTAATTATTTAATTATAACATTATATCGATAACGGAGTTCAAGAAATCATTTCGTAATTATTACTTGTGACTTATTATTTAATAGTACATTAATAATTAGTTTATTATATTGAATTATATAGATAACGAGTAATAGAAATTGATTATGATGATGACCTTTTATAACCTTTTCTATTGATATGTACCGTATGCATTATACAAATTTGATGGAATACACATATTCATAGATGAAATTATCCTAAAATATTATGATTTATTTTGTTTTTTTTTTCTTACCCCAATACATATTATAGAAAGAGGGTATGAAACAAACTTTTTGTTTTATGTTATGTGTGTGTGCAATAAAGAATTATTATCCATCTATCTATAAAATGAAGTACTTATCAATAAGATGATTATAATGAAACTAAAATTAGAGCAGTCAAGTTCAAGTTTTCATCATGAGGTCTTGTACATATAGATAGATTTACATCAAATCTTTGGCTAAATTGAGAAAAAGTGACTGTACTAAGCTTAGGTACCTGCTAGACAGCCAACTGTTAAATTTAGCAAGCAGATAATTTAAATTGCAGCTAGCTGTACTAGTTTTATTGCACAAAATAAATAGTTAGCTTAAAGTATTTGATTAGATTGGCTTGACTTTTAGATTATATGTACATGAAATTTGTCGATAAAGTGAATGAATGAATGCAATTTTATAAAATATAGTGATTAATGTAGTACATGCTGAGTAAATATAAAAAGATTATATTTAGTTTAAAATCACTATGAAATTGTATAATAGGCTGAAGCAATGTTAAATTGAGCGTAACGTAATATGCATATCATGTTACTTGCTAGTTGCTGTCTATAAAGATACTTCTAATAACTAGATATCAATGAATCAAACTTTGAAGTAATGCTGAAATAGACTAGCAAACATTATAATAATGTTACATAATAACGGATACAAATTTTTGTAAAATCAACTTAACGATACGACTTTTTTTCTGGATTTATAACATTTTATAGGATAATAATTGGTGTAAAATATAAATTGTGGAATTTATCATATATTGCAGACTATCTGTAATGTGTATCAACAAAGTTGAAACTAATTATTTGAAACCTTTAGTGACTCGTAAAAAACGTTCAATCTATACATATAATAAATCTGTAGAAGGGTCAATTCTGTACATTGAAAATATTGAAAAAATAAATAGCAGGGGGTGTTACTGGATCGATACCAAACCCAAATATGTGATTAAAAAAATTTTTGTCTGTCTGTCTGTCTGTCTTTCTGTCTGTCTGTCTGTCTGTATGTGAAGACATCACGTGAAAACTAACGGTTCGATTTCGATGAAACTTGGTATAATTATACCTTATTATCCTGGGCGTAAAATAGGATACTTTTTATCCTGGAAAAATACGTAGAAAAAAAACAATCTTAATTTTTCAGTTTTATCCATAGACGTTGTTCTGTAGAACCGCGAACACACGTTGGGTATTATTATAGGCCTAGCCGTATTTGGGTCCAATAGATATTTATAAGATGTTATTGTCAGAGTTACTCAAAATGGAGAAATAAACCATCCGAAGACCGACATCCGCGCGGACGGAGTCGCGGGCGGAAGCTAGTTACATCATAAAATTAATTCTATTACTCAAACCATTTCTGTAATCTCTACGCAAAAATAAGTTAGATAGGTATGTGCGTGATCACAAGGCGTGGTGGACTACATTCCTTCGCTTGAGTTTTTGTGAGTCCACGCATAAAATCTAGAAAACTAGACCATGTGTGTCTATGGGTTTACATAGTCGAATCTGTACTAATATTATAAAGCTGAAGAGATTGTTTGTTTGGACGCGCTAATCTCGGTAACTACTGGTCCGATTTGAAAAATTATTTTGGTGTTAGATAGCCCTTTTATCGAGGAAGGCTATAGGCTATATTATATCATCAAGCTAAGACCAACAGGAGCGGAGCCACGCGGGTGAAACCGCGGGGCGCAGCTAGTTGACGATAAATCTACACTGGGAAAAATATTTGCCATAATAATTATGATCAGGAATGTAGTAATTTGATCTTAATTTATATAATGTGTGATACATAAATTCATGGAATTTATAATTGTCGGAAAGTGGATGTGAATTGGTGATATAATTTATAGGTTTTGTACAGTTATCCTTAGGTACTTACTTCTAGGCGCTAACTAGGTAACTAAAATAGATGCTACGCTTACACATCTAAACCTCCAAACATATATACATATATAATAAAATTTGATACACAGACAGATATGGCCATGTTAAAGGATATGAAATACGGAGAAACAAAGGACAAGGATAGGATTTGATGGGAAGATAATAAGAGTTGGTTTATATGTGCCTTTGGGGAATAGTTGTAGGCTATAGCGTAATAATTTGAATGCATCGTAAGCAATCGAAAAAATATAATGTACCTAGCTTAGAATTATAAATAACCTTCAGCCAATATTTTTAGACGTTTTAATGTTTTTCCAAAGGGAAAATAAACCGTATCCGTTACCTAGGTACATTTTACCGACATATTAAAAACATATGACTTTAATCTGATAACATATACGATTTCGTTTTAATGTGTTCTCATTTATATAGTTTTGTATGTTGTCTAAAGAATCAACGATACGATTAAAATATCGATTGACGTTGATAAAGCGATGCCTACTTTAAGTAAAATTATATACATTGTTTAGTAGTGTTATGTACCATATTTGTTTTTCGTTATAAGATATTGTATTGTTTAATTAATAATTTAAGCAAATGCATTCGATAAAGCTTTTGATGTTCGTGTTGGCGTTTCATGCAAAAGAATTCAACGCGTCGCGTCCTCAAGGCTACAGGTTATGATGACTCGTTGTTTCGCAAACTTCATGTTTCTGAGATATAACATAGTTTTGGAAAGTTTTATATAGTTATTTTATATATTTTAATAAACACTTAAGATCTGTTATTATTTATTTCAGTAAAATGTCATTGTTTAGTAAAGATGAGATACGTTTCCAAATGGATTGGCAATTTTCATGCAAATTTTGTAATACCGAAGTTTATATCGAAAGAATGTTACAAAAACAAGACAAACGTCTGAAATACTATATCTTTTTAAAGACTATCAGGTTGGTGATAAAAACAAGTTATTTCGAACTATCGAGTTGCAGCAAAAAATAGTATTTGTCTATAGAAATAGTTGTGGAGATTATTTTATTGGTTGGTTTCCATGGATCGATTAAATAAACGTTTCCAAAGAATTTTACGGAAACCAAATACAAGTTACATCGTCATATTACGTAAAACTTAGCGCTTAATTACAAGCACACAACGTAAGGTCGTAGAAAGTGAATCGACTTGTGTGAACCCTCAAAAAAACCCGCCATATTGCCAGTCTATGACGAACGGCCCGCGCGACATCACGTTTCCCGCCCAACGAAAAACCGCGAACTGTCACCTGTCAAATTTTTATTTTTTAAAAAGTGCGTGCAGCCAGTGACACTTATTTATTATTATTTTATTTTTAATTTAATTAATTAAACTTTTTAATTTGTGAACGTATGTCATGATTGTGAATTATGTGAAACTGTTGTGATTTCAAAAGGATATTTGTATCTAATAGTTAAGGTATTGCTATGGGGAATTTCGATCGGAGACCGTCCCTTTCAAAAATGGTGAGTGTCAATATTTTTTTACTTTTTTTGTAGATGAATTGTAAAAAATGACGAACGATCACTTTTATGTAACGAAATGTATACTTATCATGTTACGCGTTATAAAATTAATGTAAATGTTACGTTTTAAATTCATTATGGTAATTAAAGATATTATGGGTATATATCGCGGTATCATTCGCTACTTTTACTCAAGGCTGAAAGTTTTGGACCCGGATCTGTTTGGTAACAAACTGGTTAATCCAATCCATGCATAATCGTCGCATTTCTATAATTTCTCTCTATTAACTTAATCGTTTCGTAAATACCGTCGCAATGGTAAGTAAATACACAGGAATGTGACAATAATGAAAAATATTATACGACATTCTTGTCTTAATAGCTAAAAAATACGTTCAAGTAATTTCAGTTTAAATGACCTGAATCACGACTTATTTTTAATTAACCTAGTTAGGTACTATGACGAATAATATTTATTGAATTGAAATATTCTTCAAAATTCGCTACCTTTATGTTTAATAGAACATTTAATAAGTAATTTTGTCTCATTCTTTTCAACAATGATAACTGTCTTTGTCTCATAATATTCCGTATTAAATACGTCCATACATTTATGTATGTATGTATTTTCTGCTTCATTGATGACTAGCTTATTCTTGGTCTAGATAATAAATATAAGATAAAGAGTGACATTAATTAATTATTAATTATATTCCATAATAAGATCCTATCTACTTAGAATTCAGTCGGGTTCACGTTAATTCTTTTTACATACGTTACAACACGACACATATACACATCCTTCCTTACAATATTCATTTTCAACAGATAATTAACAGTGAAATGTTTGTTTTTGTGTCAGTGTATAAAGTATTGCATTAGCTATCACCGCGTAAGTGCATGTCGACATGATATCATATCCACTGCTATAAAACACGTCAATTTATCGAGTAATAGCTGGTGGATCTTCGAAGTAAATACATATTTGAATCAAGCTCATATTATATATATTATCAAGTATCATATTATAGTAATATCATACCGTATTTATAGTACCTAGATGAATCTATACTAATACTAGTGGTCCGCCCCGGCTTCGCCCGTGGTACCTACATGTTTAAACTATCCTATCTCTCAAGTTGGATCGAACTGCACATGGTGTGCGAATTTTATTATAATCGGTTAAGTGGTTTAGGAGTCCATTGAGGACAAACATTGTGACACGAGATTTATATATATGTATTAAGATTATAAAGCTGAAGAATTTGCTAATCAATCGTCAGCGCTAATCTCAAGAACTGCAGGTTCGATTTGAAAATTTTCAGTGTTAAATTGCCCATTTATTGAGGAAGGCTATAGGCTATATAAATAATGTCTCGGTCTGGTAGGACACAGAAGGCTGATCACCTACTTGTCCCTAAAGAAAATCGATCAGTGAAACAGATGTATAATGCATCTGCCCCTTACCCCACTAGGGGACATGGGACTTCACTTCGCTTTTATAGGCTATATATTCACGCTTAGACCAAATATAGAACAACCAATGTTGATGTAAAAGTGATTTATCGATCATTAAACAAACCAACCACCAAGCAACCACCAAAATAATATTTTCATTTCATTTCATCAATTACGTACCTACCTGCGTTGTTACAAACTTTCAAAAACGGACAAACTCACAAATATTTAGTATAGAACCTGGATATTAAATAGGCACATTAATTTTTTATTTCATTGAACTAATTTTGACGAATGTTCGCATAAATTATAGTTGCAAAAGTCGAAGCCAGCCTTAAAAGATATCAACAAGAAAACAATAATTTCATTTTCTTCATGCCTATAATGGGGCCTAATAAAGCCAGGTTCAAACAGGAAAGACCCCAGACTAATATACAAGATATCCCTTTCAATACAGTTACGTAGTGAAAAGCGGTACACTCTCTCCTCTTAACAAGGAATGTTGATAGTAAATATGCTGACTCATTGTTAGATAAACATCTATTGAACTGTTATATTAAAATTCGATTATACATATTGATGGAACATGGATCAAGATTCTTCTGTGTAGGAACTTTCGGAACCAGGGGTCAATAACTTGACGTTTGAAATACATAGTTGGAAGATGAAGGAATACAATGTTTAAATTTGAATCTTGCATGTAGTTTGTATTAAGAGAACTTACGAGACTTAAATCCTACTAATATTATAAATGTGAAAGTTTGTGAGGATGTGTGTGTATTTGTTACTCTTTCACGCAAATACTACTGAACCGATTATAATTAAATTTAGAACACATATAGAGGGTAACTTGAATTAACACATAGGATAGGTTTTATCCCGAATATCCCACGGGAACGGGAACTATGCGGGTTCTTCTTTGAAAATGCGGGCGAAGCCACGGGCGGTAAGCTAGTTAAAGATAATCGTTTTTACCAAACGTTTAGGTTTAGAGCATATTAAAATGGGTGTAGGTACTTACAACATGATCAAAGTAGATTGTTCTTTGCATAAAGTTTCTTTAATACATACCGAGATCAAATTTGAATATTAAATAATGGTAGATCTAGAAGCGACGATGTCACGGGTAACAAGTAGCAGACAACGCAAAAGGAATATACGATAAATAATTTAAAAGATACTCATAGCAAATACCATAAATAGTTTAAAAAAAATAATGTTCATATTTACCTACACCAATAATTATATCAAATCAGTGATCAGGCACGATTTTGTAATACGATTTGCTCCTCATAAATTTATAATTTTGCCTTCGAAACTTGATTGAGTCCTTAATTTTAATCAAACGCTTTGACCTCGTTAAGTGATTGATTTAAAATGTAATAAAATATAGCCCCAATCAATCAGAGACTAATAAATAACTTCTTATTTACAAGAAAAATATATTTATTTAATGATAATTAATCGTCAATTTCCGTGTGCGATACCAATTTGCAAATTTTTGACATTTAATTTGACCTAATTAGGCTTAATGAGAGGCATCTTAATTTTCCTGATTTTAATGCGTATTGCGACACAGAACCTTCAAACTTCCTGATTAAAGATTTATTCGAATCAATAAATTATAATTTAATCATCAATATAAATTTAGATGCATATTATATACATATATGTACTAATTATAAAAAATTCTAAATATTTACGTCAACCTATAGATGTATCTTAGCTGTATACCTAACTAGCTGTGCCGCGCGGTTTCACCCGCATTGCTCCGCTCTTGTTGGTCCTAACGTGATGATAACTATAACCTATAACCTTCTCCGATATATGGGCTATCTAACACCGAAATAATTAATCAAATCGGACCAGTATTTTCTGAGATTAGCGCGTTCAAACAAACAAACAAACTCTTCAGCTTTATAATATTAGTATAGATTTACAAATAACGTGTCGCTATTTCAATAATTTCCCTAAGCTACGCAAAACGTAACTACAACCTATAAATCGTATATTATTTAGTATTTAAAAGCGAATTCTAGTCACAAAATAGGCATTATATTGTTCGAATACTAGCGAACCCACGACACAATATCTCAGCTCGTCCTTGAATGTACAATCTCCGCATGCTTGTATCTGTAGCGTCATCTAGAGACGTACATTGAAAACTTTAGCATAAAATATAATATAAAATACCAGTGTATAAGAGATCCGATACAACTTTGGTCTGGGAGTAGATTGTGAAACATTTTTAGACACATCCAAGTTATAAAGATGGCCGCTGATCTTATTCGTACGACAACAGAACCCAGAAAAGCCAAGTTAACAAGCGAATAATATATTTTTGTAGAAGAATAGAAAAATAAGAATGATTATTATTTTTTTACACCATTTCTTAATTTTTTTGACCTTATATGAAGTCCTAGATGAAAAATGTACAATAATGTAATGTTATTTATATTTGAGAGGAACAATTTCACACAGAGATCTTAGAGTTGATATAAGTGGGTACTACTTTAGGACCAGTGTAATAAAATACTTTATACCTACATTAGTAAGGATAAAGTCTCAGCATATTTTCTTATGACTCAGCGACAGCTGTTTCACATTGTTTGTTGGTTTTTGTTTTCATTTTTCTTTTTTAATATTTGAATGATATTTGAATAACATTCAAGTTCTTAGGTAAACAGCTGTTTAATTAAAAGGCTAGGCTTTTAATTGAATGATACAATAAACTAGTCGAAAAATATGTCTAGCTTCAAAACATCTTTTGTACTTTACCTCGCATCTATACAACTATATATACTGTACATTGTAATGTTAAATGGTGTGGTACAATAAATAGTTAAACAAATAAATATATAAATATCTCCATTGCAAATTTCATCGAAACTGGCCCATTGATTTCGTTGTGAAAGCTTAACAAAAACAGGCGTAACCTAAAGAATAGTAATCTAATTTATAAAATAGTGCTTAGTTATTTTTAGTGTTACCAAAACTTACTCAGCTGTGAAATATAGAGGTCTAATTACAAATAACTAAATTAATGAGACAGTTTTAATTGAGCCAAGTTCACGTAGTTATAAATGACATGATTTCTTTGCTATAATACTCTATAGAGACTTATTACGAGCTTCACTTTCTGTTTTTTATTCTCTGTTTCTTATTATTGTGTGAATATTCTGTTTCAAGAAAGTTTGATGCGTTATGTTTGGGAAATAATATAGAAAGTGAAGGTATTATGCTTTTATGCTAATATGGTAAAAGAAAGGCCTAAATAGTCTATTTATATTGTATTTGCAATTGTCTTTATTCGCTGTTGAAGTATACGCAGATCTGGCAAAATTAGTAACACCTAAATAATTTAATTATAGTCCTTTCCACCTAAGATGATTTCTGTGACACATCGATTTTTGACACGTATAGAGATGTCGGTTACTGAAATCGTATCAATTGTTTCCGATAATCGATAATATTCTACATGGAAATGAAATCGATTTGAATAGAGTACCAAAATTAGTTTTTTCGGCATTTCGCCAACAATTAACTAAGGAAACTTAGCAAACAACAGCAACAAAAAGTCAACAATAACAATTGGTAACAATAACAGAATACCACGTAAAGTATCAATATAAAAATGCAACTTGTATACAAGGCTGACGCACTCGTACAGACGATTGACTCGATTGACAAACGATCACAAGATGGGCGCCGATTATATGATTTTCCAACTCTATGATTTTTCAACGATCCATTTGATGTACAAGAATTGCGTAGGTATTATATTTTTGTGTTATTTTATTTTATTTTTCATTATATTAAACTAAACAATACTGTTTTTTATTTATAAGCTTACGATGTTTCATTTTTATATTTTTGGTAATAATGCCGCCATAAAATAAAAATATTATGAACTAAAATTATTTTGACTTTTTAAACATAAAATACGTAATTCGGAACACGATGAAGTGTCACAGGAATCATCCTAGGTGAAAAGGACTATAAAATTTTCAGCCTGTAAAATTTGAACGTATCATTATTTATTAATTGACTGTAAACTAACCGCTTTATTTGGTAAATGTGTAATATGTTTGTTAATAAATTATAAAACATAAATAAATGTATTCCAGAACATTCTGAAAATACTATTGTTTGATTGGCTCTAGATCACTGGCTATGTCCGTTGGTTTTGTGCGTAAAAACTGACATAGTTACTGCGTACGTAACAGTTTCATACACAGTCATAATAACTGTAACAAATGTAGTCGTAACAAACGATTGAGCGATCTATCAAGTCATTCATTTGCAAAATATACATATAAAATTAACGCCTTAAAATAACAAAACCATGATTGAAATAAGGATTTTATTACATTGCGAGTCTTAAAATTGTTGCACGTATCGTAAGCGATACCTATATACTCGTAGATAGATTCAGCATTTGGATATTCTGTGTATGAAGTATTAATATATGAAATACGTTTTAATAATTTGCAAAATGAATTTAATTGAAAGTATTCAGTCGTATCATATCCACCGATTACTAAATAGTCGCCGAAACGCCTCGTGATCGAATCGATTTTTCTATTCTTTATAAATTTATAGTTACAACGTAGTCAATAATAATCATACCCACTCTAAATATTTTTGAGTCAAAATTCTATGTTACCTTCTAACCGTAACCATATCTACTACAGTACTTCAATTTTAACTTAGACGATAGAAGAGCGTTTTCAATGCAGCTCTTTGCATAGGTATAAACGATTGACACATGATCTAGCAAGAAGAGCTGTAATGACACCACATAGAAAGGTTGTACCAAGGCCACGGTCAGCAGCAATGTCGGCTGATCTGGCTGAGAATTCTGAGGTGAACAGGTATTGTGGTTTTATTTAATAAGTAGGTCTAATTAAATGCCTATTATGTGTCAGTTGGGTCAAAAAAACGTTAAATACATGCGTATTTTTCGCGGGTGACATTTTTTTAGGGTTCCGTTCCCAAAGGGTTAAACGGGACCCGATTAATAAGCTTCCGCTGTCTGTCTGTCTGCAGGCTGTATCTCATAAACCGTGATAGGTAGAAAGCTGAAATTTTCATAAATGATATATTTCCGTTGCCGCTATAACAACATTACAACATTACTAAAAATAAAAATAATATACTAAGGATACATACAATAAAAGATCTTCTATTAAAGATGATAGTAGTGCGCGAGTCCGACTCGCACTTGGCCGGTTTTTTTTAACTTTATGGTACATGAAACATAAAATGCTTAAAAGAAATAACATGTAGATGTTTGTCATGTACGAGTTTCGACTTTCGTGTATAAATTCCTTTGCGATTCGTCAAGGTAAGCATGCTACTAGGTTTTAAATTCGCCGTCTGTAGGTATCTATATAAGCTTGTTTCAAAACCTCTGATAGTTGGTAGGTACTTGATACTTATCTAGTATATTATATTATCTGTAGTACTAGTATAATATAATACCGTATTTTTGTATTCTTGTGTATTATAGTGTAGTGTTAACTTCTCTTATGTATAGAGAGTTAAATTTCATGGTCGCGTCATGGCAATTTTGTCACGTCATGGAGTAAGCCGATTTTGGTATCTTTCCAAAGAAGTTTCACTTCTGACACGTGTGCTCGGCACACACGCAATTTTTTTTGACTTAAATAAGTAGATAATAATTAATATGTATGTTTTGTAAAAAATTGTGTATATTTGAAGTGAAACTTAATAAAATATTTTGAATAACAAAATACTGGACATAAAGAATGGTAATAATAATATTTAATTGGTAATCTATCCAAATATTTAAACTAGTATTTTATTAAATACTAAAATAGTAAACTATGTAATACCTACGCACTCAAATATATGTACCTATATATTATATATGCTTTATATCACATAATATTGTGTAGAATGTAGATACAAAAAAATAGTGTTTACAACTTTAACAAAGTTAATTTAATATTTTTGCTACATTAAAAACTTGTATTTGATATATCAGTCCTTATTTTAAATGTTTTTACCATAAGCTTGTTTTTCAATACAATATTCCTGTTTTATTTGCATTTTTGCACGAACAAAAACTAGAAAGCATTGAGGAAACATGTTTGTGTCGCAAAATAACTTCGCCCGTCTTCCTTGAAGAACCTTTGTACGTTTCAACTACTTAAATAAATCAATAAACCTTTATTTATTTTTTTAGTAAATTATTCACATTTATTAAAGTGCATTTTTAACTCTATTAAATAAAATGTAATATCTGTTGAAATAGCTTTGAATACAATTCTTTGAAAAAGTATTGAAAGATGACATTCGATACAAACAAATACCAAAAAAACTAGTAGAAAAGAAAGCAAATAACAAATATGTGGGCAAAGCAATAACCACAAATGAACGAGCATTCCATTTGATTAAAAGTCTGTAGAAATACTGAAAACTAATAAATGTGTCTATTGTTATCATTCATTAGCTGTGCCCCGCGGTTTTACCCGCAGTGCTCTGCTCCTGTTGGTCTGAGCGCCATGATATATTATAGCTTCCTTGATAAATGGGCCATCTAACACTGAAATAATTTTTCAAATCGGACCAGTAGTCCCTGAGATTAGCGCGTTCAAACAAACAAACATTATTTTGTATAAGAACTTCTAAATATGATTAGGTACAAGTTGCTTATTAGATTTCTACGTGTCGAAGTAATAAGTTCTTGTTATAATAATTACAGACATTGGTGGTCTCAAATTAGTAAATTACGTTCATATAGACTGTCTTTCACTTCTGCAACTCAAACTTTAGCTAACAGACACAAGTCAATGGTTTATTTATCTTTACTTATAAGCTGAAAAGTTTGTTTGTTTGTGCCAATCTCAGGAGCTACGGGTCCGATTTGAAAAATTGTTTCAGTGTTAGATAGTCCATTTATCGAGGAAGGATAATATCGACTATAATCATCACGGGTATAATAATTACAATGGCAATGCGGGTAAAACCGCGAGGAATTGCTAGTCTATAATAATTACAGACATTAGTTTCAAATTTGTAAATTACGTTCACATAGATTGTCTTTCACTTCTGCAATTGCAACTGTAGCAGACTCCAATCAGTGATTTCTTAATAATTTGATAAATAACGACCAATTACACACAAAATAAACTTCGTAAAAGTTTTAATACACGTTTCACTCTTGCATTGCTCGTTGAAAATCAATTAGCCACATGATTTTATCATTGACATTATATAAAGAAGAAATTTTTTGCACTTATGTAAATTGTGTGGTGAATGTTGAGTGAATACTAATTGGTATCGCGAATTATTGTTAGCAATGTTCACATAGCGCTATTAAAATGAGCTGGTGAAAGACTTACAGCGTTTCTGAATGCGCCAATGCAGTACCAAAAACTGCACTAATCTTTGCTAATATTTTAGAGCTGAAGAGTTTGTTTGAACGCGCTAATCTCAGGAACTACTGGTCCGATTTAAAAATTCTTTCAGTGTTAGATAGCCCATTATCAATGCGGGTGAAACCGTGGAGCACAGCTAGTGCGCTCATAATAAATTCTTCCTTCTCTAATTAAAATTAATGAAATAGGTATGATTAATTTTGTACTCTGATATAATTTATTATAAACTAGCTTTCCGCCCGCGGCTTCGCCCGCGCAGTCAAAGAAAAACCCGCATAGTTCCCGTTCCCGTGGGATTTCCGGGATTGCGTCATTTTCCCGGGATAAAAAGTAGCCTATGTCCTTTCTCGGGTATCAAAATATCTCCATACCAAATTTCATGAAAATTGGTTCAGTAGTTTAGGCGTGATTGAGTAACAGACAGACAGACAGAGTTACTTTCGCATTTATAATACATATTAGTATGGATTAAATATATAAAAGTTCAGAGGATATTTTTATCAATCTTCTATGTTTCATTAAACGTTGGCTATCATTTAGTTGTAATATCAAGTAAATAATTGCTTTGCACTGATTTTATAAACACAGACAATGATAGAATACACATTTGACTAATACTGAAAATCGATGGCGAGGAGGGATTCAAACCCGCGACTTTTATAAAGCATTTGAATGCTATAAAACTATTTATTGAATATTTTATCATACAAAGGCGGTACCCTCAACTCTGGTTACACATTTAACAACTTCACCATTATGAAATGCAAAATCAATATAAAACATCACTAAGATGTATGTCACCTTTCGTTCATTTATTTGCTGTCAAATATCTTATGACGTTCATACGTAATCACTTTCTATTGATATTCTTTTATTTATTAAATACTTCGGGTAATGTAATCATAAGTTATGTCTGTTAAAATATTTTCAAAGAGAATTGTAGAGTAGTAAAAATATTAGAAAATATCTCAATTTTCATCTTTCTCTAAATACGATTACGATCGGATTTATTTTATAAACTAGCTTTCAAAGACTCGTATAATTCCCGTTCCCGTGGGATTTCCGAGATAAAACCTATCCTATGTTAATCCAAGTTACCCTCTATATGTGTGCTAAATTTCATTATAATCGGTTCAGTAGTATTTGCGTGAAAGAGTAACAAACATACATACATACACATACATCCATCATCAAAAACTTTCGCATTTTAAATATTAGTATGAAGGCTTTTCAGAATACAAAAATGTATAGCTAGCTAGTAATAATCTCATAAATACAGATACACGCGGTTTTACGCATTGAGATTATATCCACAACAGATTGTAAATATACCTTGGTGTATTATCTATGGAAATCGAGGCTTAAGATAATGATGGTCAAACAATAGACAATGTAAGGTGAATGTTTAGTATGGGAAGCTCTTTGAATGGGAGACCTTGCTGATTTTAGATTATTTCCCTTCACATAAGGTTAATTTGTAGGTGTTTGCTTTGCTAATTAATGTAAATATTAGTTTATGAACGTAGTATTTTAAAAGTAAATTTTTAATGATTAGATACATGGTTTAAAAATTGCTTTGAACTTTATTTTGAGGTTTTCCTCAGGCCTTCAAATCGAATCTCATTATAATAATTTTAAAATGTTATAAATACTATCGTATATTTCATATACCTATGTCGTGATAATATTAATGAATATGCATATTATATTAAACTAGCTGCGCTCCGCGGTTTCACCCGCATTGCTCCGCTCCTGTTGGTCTTATATAGCCTATAGCCTTCCTCGATAAATGGACTATCTAACACCGAAAGAATTTTTCAAATCGGATCAGTAGTTCCTGAGATTAGCGCGTTCAAACAAACAAAGTCTTCAGTTTTATAATATTAGTATAGATTAATGAGTTAAAGAATAAATCCTAGAAATTTAGTGCTATATAGTATTACATATATACTTGTATTTTATAAGTGTTCTAGTACCGGCGACAAGTAAATAAATTGCCTGGCTGATTGGACTAGCTTTCTAGGTCAATTGAAACTATTAATAGGCTCGGTCGTTTTGTAGAACTAACTTTTATTACGTAAAAATATAATGTGCACGTTAGTATGTTGCATTTTAAAATGAATGGCTCTAAGTTATAGATTTGACACGTTTTTAATATTCTTTATCTGTAGTTGGTACTATCAAATAAGTCTTTAAAAAAGTACAATTATTCTAGAGCTCTTTCATTACATTAATATTCGATAAATAGATTAACGACTCAGCTGCACACCTAGATGTGTTTCAAAAAGAATTTTCAGTTATGTTAATAAAGTGTTTTCTCTCGATATAAATACAATAAATCATTTATTCTAGATTTAACCAGTCTCTAGATACTATCTCAGCTCACCTAAAAATTATCTCTAACAAAGAAACCTAACACAGACTAAAAACATCCTAAACGTCATAAGATCATATCGCAATGAAAGTGATAGTCCCTCGAAATACGTAATAAAGTAGAAATCGAAAACAATACCAGCTCGGATGTCGCAAAAAATCGAAGTGAAAGACGCGTTGTATGGTAGTCTTAGCACGTATGCTTTCTCATGTACTGTGTGATTACCTGATGATCGTATTAGTATGTAGCCTGTGATCTCGGGGTTGTTGACACCGTAAGTTGTGAAATATTTTGGTATGACGGTTTGTGAAAGAACGATTTGGTTTCGTTTCATATTTAGGGGTTTATGATAACTTCTGATTATTTTGTATTGCAGTATTTGTGATTCCTAGGATTTGATGGAACGAATTATATAAAAGATACCTACTTATGACTTATTATGTCGTGGTCGTGGCCTTTTGCTTCGTCCTTTACAATTAGTAAAAATAAATTACCACCAATGTTATAAGAGTAAAAATGAAAAGTAAAAAGTAAATGTTTTTAACTTTGTAAGTTTGTAGGAAGATGTTGTGAAATAACAATAGGTATTATTATATTGAAATGGCCCAGTGGGGTCATTCTATAGTTGCTTAATAATATGGAGCACTGTTTTTAGGTACTACAATTAGTAATTTAAATCAATTATTCGTACAGCAAGTAGTAGATAATAGCATTCCCACGGTCGGACCTGTGCAACCGAGTTTGTAATTCCTCTCACTGAATTCCATTACAATATTGAAGTACTTATATATTTAATACATTTTTGGCATAGCTTTCGTTACGTTCAATGTATCATGTAAGAGAATTCGAGTTATTTAGTTTGTTGTTTTTAAATTGCTACTTAAACGTAAAATATAAATTACTAGATTTCCACCCACGGCTTCGCCTGCGTGTGTAAAGAAAAACTCGCAACCCATTCCCGTGGGATTTCCGGGATAAAACCTATGTATTAATCCTAGTTACCCTCCATATCTGTGCTAAATTTCATTGTAATCGGTTCAGCAGTATTTGCGTGAAAGAGTAACAAACACACACACATCCTCACAAACTTTCGCATTTATAATATTAATTAGGATAGGATAGGATAATGCTTCGCTCCATCGGTGCTTCGCTCCAGTGCCACTAAAAGCTCTCAAAACTACATTCCATTTTCACAGTTTCAAATTATTAATGTCGTTGAAGCATTTTTTGTTATTTGAATAATCAATTATTATAAACAGATGATTTCCGACATAACTATACTCCTTAGTTTTCATACCATTATATTATTTTGTATGTAAACGTGTAGATATATTGACAAGGTTGACCATTCCGTGGACAAGTTCCTTTCAAGAGTGAACGGAAAAGGAAGGATAGTTTAGCGAACACGCTTTCATTTCTTCATTTAATAGAGGGAAAATTTGTATAAATACAAGTAAACAATGTATTAAAACAGACGTTCGAAAAAAAAAGATATTTTTTATTGTATTTTGAAGATAATTTTAAGATAAGATAAAACTTAACTGGACCTATGGCATTTATGTATATTCTTTTTTAAAAGATTAATAAACAGTCTGTAGGAAGATACATTCCTATCTCTCCAGGCATTTGCTGTGGTAAAATAACATCTGTTATTATACATATAATTATTATAATTATTTATTAATCAATCTTACAAAAATGTATTTAAATAACAATCAGAAATTAACCCAGTAAAAACATATTAATTAGTTTTTTTCAGTCGTGATGACCGGCGTCTTTCTGCACTTAAACAGAAATAAAAAACAACTTTCAAAACATATTCAAAGTGCCATCAATTTCACAGCAGGAAGTATACAGCAGTATATTTTACAACATCGCTAATAGCTTGTCTATCTCAATGGTATGAATGCCAAAGGTTAGAGCACTTCACGACTTTGACTTTTCGTTAAACCAGTTCGTGTGAGCACGCCTATATAGGTAGACTAACCATTCTTTATGCGTAATTTCCAATCCTGACCAAGGATTCTTTGATTATCTGTAATTTATATTGGTGATTATTTAATTATTATATGATAGATAAGCATATTATTTATATATTATAATTTCAGCTGACAGTACTCATATATTTACTATCTGTACTAAACCATCCTAAAAACAACTTAATTGTTTTTATAGTTTATTTTTTATAAGTATTGATTGCGTACAATCCAAATAGGTATTTGTTATGTATTAATAATAGCTTTGTTCTAGTACCATATAAGTACACGCATGTAAAAAATTGACCTCAAAGCTCTACCGTGATTTCATCATCTATATTATAATTAATATGCCATACTTGTAAACGGAATTTCATAGTAAATACAAACAGGTGTCATCTGAAATAATACTTAAAATTAATTCAATAAGATTCAAAATCGCACACAGTAGTGGTCTCTGTCAAGGTCGGAAAGGCAAATGTCACCTTTGACATTACAAGTGGTCGTCTTTGCGAAACAGTTAACGTGGTTAAGTTTAAACGTGGTTTAACGAGGGTAATCAATTTAATCATAATTTTATGAAAATGCTACTGTATAACTGATAATGGTTGTGAGGGATATTATTAACTAGCTGTTCCCCGCGGGTTTGACCCGCATTGCTACTATCTTACTGTTCTTAGCGTAGATAATTATAATATAACTAGCGGCCTACCCCGGCTTCGCCCGTGGTACATGTTTACGTTTTCTCTCCAGAAGAACCATCCTCGTACTTCAAGAAATATTATAAAAAAGAATTATCGAAATCGTTTAAATATATTTCCTACTAGCTTTCCACCCGCGGCATCGCCCGCGCAGTCAAAGAAAAACCCGCATAGTTCCCGTTCCCGTTGGATTTCCGGGATAAAACCTATCCTATGTCCTTTCTCGGGTATCAAAATATCTCCATACCAAATTTCGTGCAAATTGGTTCAGTAGTTTAGGCGTGATTGAGTAACAGACAGACAGACAGACAGAGTTACTTTCGCATTTATAATATTAGTATGGATAGTATTCTTCAATAAATGATCTATCTAACACTGAAAGAATGTTCAGGTTCCTGTTTCTGGTTGCTGGTTCTCATTCGTCTTCAAATTTTATAACTACACACTCGCTTTCAATAAATGTTCCAAAACATTTATTCAGAACGATTATTACGTCTAGTCTATATGTATATTAGAATTTTCTACGTAAATATTTACTTTCTCCTACCAAATCAAATATTTAGCACTAGCCATCGTATCGAATCTATTACGAAGTCTGCATTTCGATTTTGTAACTCCATAGAATATATTTAGATGAATACGTCGATACATTGTAATAACTTTAAGAAAGTGTGAAACTATTTGTGAATCAATAATAGTATAACGTATACGATATAACAGAATTGAATATACATTATTTTAGATAAATATTTATAGTGCTTTTAACTCCGATCGAATTGAATTGTTGTTTCACGTTTGATATACTTATATTAGACTAGCTTACACTCGTGGTTTTATTATCGCCGTAGTACATGGGTTAACGCCCGAAGTCATCAATCAAGACCATCTATATTATCTCTACTAAGCTTCATACAGGTCCGATCCCACTAAGTTTCGTGATTACAATAGAAATATTATTATACCTATATAACATATAGTGTAATAGTATAATAGTAACTTACAATACTATATATTACATACTAAGTATTGGACTCCTTTCCTATTGGTTTTAGCGTGATAATGTACTACAGCATTGCCATCTTCGATGAATGAGATATGTATTTTGAAAGAATTTTTCAAATAGAATCATTAGTTTCTGAGATTGGCGTGTGCAAGCAAGCAAACAAACTTTTCAGCTTTATGTATTAAGTAATATGAAAAGGGGATTCGAATTTGCATCTTTCGCATCTAGCGTAATGGCGCCTTGACCTACTAGACAACTCACGAATTCATCTCAGTGATCGAATTTGTTTTACTCTTTCGATTTAAGGGGCTTAGAAGAGCTAAACGAGGCAAAACTCGAGTTTTATAATGCTTTAAAGTATATGATTAACTGTAGTAAAAAATCTCAGACAAATATATGATATTCTTCAGGATATATACTAGTTAGATATCGTGCTGAAAACACAATACAACTTATTTTACTCGATAGAAAAAAATCACAAAGGTACCTCTAAAAAAATCTTTTGATACTTAAAAACCATACTAAACTACATGCAATCATTCTGTTTTTACGGCAAATAATTCTACAAGCAACATACTAAAAAAACTTCGTTTTATTTTTTTAGTCCAATCAATAGATTTCGTGTAAATCGCAAATTCTTATTCCCAAACCAAAAACGTACGCATGTGTGCGTGAACCGCCTGTGTACCGACACTACCGGCCGAGGCCTGTTAACCACTAACCGTCGTCGATTGTGTTAATGTGTGCGCGAGTCACTCAATTTCAGCTAGCTCTTGTAATCCCCTTAAGGCGTGAATCGGGTAGAATGACCTTTTAATACCGAAAATTAACTCTAGTTATAACCGTTTTTCTTCTTAGATTCTTAATGTACATATCTAAAAAAAATGAATATTAAAGTTTCGAATATGATAAAGGGCATGGTTGTTTTAATTTGTATATTTTACAATCAGGTTTATTGGAAAAAAATCATGAACTGAGGTAGATTTTTGGACTTTAAACCAAAACGCTAAGTCAATATAACGTCAATTATTGTAGTATTTTTACAGTGTGTTTATGAAATTGAAACACAGGGCATGGTTGTTTTAAATTTTGATTCCATACCCAAATATCATTTTAAATAATTTTTATACGTACTTTTACTACGGTAGATTCGCGCCGGTCCCCCGATCCCGCCTTGTAAATCGTCGTCAAGGTCGCTAGCCCCTATTAACGCCTTAAGTGCCTCGAGATTGTTTTCATGTCATCTTAATCCTAGAATAAGATGTTTACTTGTAAAATATCATTGAAGTTTTTGTCTAAGTTAATATAAGTCAATATTTATGACTTGTTGATTTTTAGAAATGCATCTAAAATTGTTACCTAATAATGTTTTGAAGTGAAAGTTCTTTATCGGGGTTGGAAAAAAATTAAGTATAACATTTTTTGCATTTTTTGCAAGTTGCATATAGTAATTTATTTTTGGGAAAATAAGGTCATAAAGAAGTTTCACTTCTTACGTGTGTACACTAAACATCAATACATACATTGTTTTACGCTTAGATCCATAATTATTTAATCAACAAAACAAATAAAGTTTCCTTCAATTATCTTCTTTTTACGAATGTTTATTTCCTATTATGATAAATCTTTAATACTATTTCATGTAGTTTATTAGATTAGGCCAGCATGATTTCATTGCGGTCGGATCTGGTCCAGTAACCGCGTAATAGTTTAACGCCATTTATTTGGAAATTTATTGTTTTTATTACCACTAGCTTGGTTGGGCAATTTGGGATGAATGAATTGCTCCATAAACGACGTTCATTTGTTTGTTATTAACCTGTTGCTATCTGTTTTTTTTATTTTACTGTTATAATGCGTAAAGTTGTGAAGTTAGATGTATGATTGATAACAAATTGCTACTTGGAGTTGAATTAAATTCATTAAATAGGTAAAAATATATAACTCTAAAAGAACATGCGAAGTTTCTTATGCTTTTAAAAATCTAAGTTGAATATGCATAACTTAAATCTATATTTAATAATATTACAAAGCGCTGAGGAGTTTGTTTGTTTGTTTGAACGCGCTAATCTCAGAAACTACTGGTCCGATTTGAAAAATTCTTTCGGTGTTAGATAGCCATTTATCGAGGGAGGCTAAAAGATATATATTATCACGCTTATAGAATAGGAGCAGAGTAATGCGGGTAAAACCGCGGGACACAGCTAGTCATTTCATATTCTACCTATTTACTTTCTCTATATCCGAAGAAAGCCTTATCTCTATCTATAATTCAACCATAACACACTTTAATAACATATCTTTGTTAACTGTTAACAGGAAATTAAATTTCCCTATAAATCACTGATCAACAATTAATATTGACGGGATCTTCAATATATGAAAACTGCGTACATTGTGAATAAACGGAACCTCACGATTATATAACTCCGGCTACTTTCTCGGCATCTAGAGGTCACCTGCGAAATAAATGTTTATCTTTACTCGCGTTACACGCTATTGCTGCTGTATTTGATTGCTTTGTATGTAGATATTTTCGTAAGTGACCATCAACATCAGCTTCGCCCGTGATGGCACGGGATTAAAAAATGCTCACAAATAATGTCCTCTCCTGTCCTCATGAGTAAAACGATTTTTAAAATCAGTTCAGTATTTAAGTATCAGTTCAGATTTAGAGTTTTAAATAAAGTCTAGTGTCCCATGTAGGTATCTACTTATGATCCAGGTACTAGTATAGTATTCATTTATTTATTTATGACACTTAATTGTACAGTACCAGTAATTAAAACATATAATTTAACGTGGAACACATGAACATGGTAAGTGCACAATAGGCAGCCTTATTGCGTAAAGCAATCTCTTCCAGGCAACCATAAACATAAAGAACATGTACGATGCTAAAACGCGAAGGTTAGTATGTATTACATAATCTGTGATCCAGGTAAAAAGTATGCATTGACAACCTAAACTTAAGTCTATTTTTGTACAAATACAAGTGATAACTGCGTTAAAAACAACCGACTTCAAACTTGCACTTGCAACATTTACAAATACAGACAAAAATGCTCATAAAATAAAAACTACTGGGCCTATCCGAATAAAATTTTTATGGGACCAATTCGACACCATCCCGCATCGAACAAAAAAAGAATCACGTAAATCGGTTCAGAAACCTCGGAGTAATCGGTGTACATACATAAAAAAAAAAACATACCGGCCGAATTGATAACCTCCTCCTTTTTTTGAAGTCGGTTAAAAACAGTCATTTATAGTTGTAAATTTGTGCAAGAGTAATAAATATCCACCAATCAATATATCCATCATTTCAGTCTACATAATATTCAGTCGTTGAAAATATTATGCGCAGTAGAGCGTTGGCTACTGCTATTATATAATTGTGCCAAGTTAATGCTTATTTTATTTGAATAAACTTAAATGTAACAAAAATATTTGAGTGCACCTAATATAATACAAAACACGCTGTATTAGTAATCACGGCATCTTTATCTTTTTACATAGTTGATAATTAACTCAACACACTCATATACGAAAAGCTATATGTATATTTGTAGCTATGAGATGGCAGTATTCCAAGTACATTACTCAGTTCATTCACTGCAAGGGCAAAGGCCCTGTTCATTCAATAATAAATATACTACTTCAAAGACTATTAAAAGGAGAAATTTTAAATGATAGCCGCTAAGCAAGGACCGGAGATATTAGCAATTGACCTTGCAATCGAGACCCGCTGCAAGTATGCAAACTTTCATAAATGTTCGTGACAGATTAGTTAATCATACTTTCGCGTATTCATATTTTATTTTGCCACAGGTTAAATGGTATCTGAAGAGAATAAACTCAAACTCAAACATTTATTTATTCAATTAGACTTCTTCTAGAAGCACTTTTGAAACCATTTACCATCGATTCGGAAAGCAGTATCTACGGAGAAGAACCGGAAAGAAACTCCATAGTTGCTCTTTTTAATCATGTCAGTTTTACAATTTAATTTTACAAAATACATATGTAACATCATATATTATCACTAGTGGTCCGCCCCGGCTTCGCCCGTGGTACCTACATGTTTAAACTATCCTATCTCTCAAGTTGGATCGAACTGCACATGGTGTGCGAATTTTATTATAATCGGTTAAGTGGTTTAGGAGTCCATTGAGGACAAACATTGTGACACGAGATTTATTTATATATATTAAGATAATAATATGCCAAAGAACTGTCCTGTGGTTTTTACGCGACAACCCTCCATGGGTTTATACCTAGCAATACACGCGAAAATACTTGCCAGTTTTTTGCAATTCGAGACGTCTTTGCTTTGTCTTTTTCTCATGAAACTCTTCATCGGTTTGTTTTGATACCATAGACTTCTAAATCAAAATTAAATAGAGATATTAATGACACGCCTGATGGTCGAAATACGACCTTCTCATTATAACTCCCACTTGCATTCCATTGCACGTAATACATATTCATTAAAACATTGTAATACAAAAACATCGATATCATCTCAATACGTGGTAGGAACGTTATAAATTAAAATCCATAGAAATAGATTACTGCTTTTTAATAAATAGTCGATACACGATACAAGACGTGTCGTTAGTTTCAAAAAGCGTTGATATAAACGTAGTACAATTTAATATTTATTTTATATATGTATAATTTAAATGGTACCGAAAGAGTAGAAGAAATTCGATTGCTCAGGTAAGATTGCGAGAAGAAACGGGTCGTCGACAGGCTAGTCGTTGCCCCGGCATGACGAAAAGACGTGAGTTTGAATCCCGCCTCAAAATCGAATTTGTTTTATTCTTTAAAAATTTATCAACTAAACAAGTACGTTCACTGCGTAAAACAAGAATGTATACGCCCCGTCAATACGCACATAGAAGCTCTCTCAATGAACGTTACGAAACAAAGCAAACTATGAGCCAACGGTACCTTGTACTTACATGTATCGCTAATTTGCATTCCGCTAACGAGGTGAAACCGTAAAACTTATTGACACACCGTATTTGAGATACGGTTTAAATTCGACACGTGAAATATTTTTTATAAGATAGTATGGAAAACATAAAATTAATTCATATATCTATTTTTTATACATTAAAATGGGTCAAGGAGCTTGTCAAGCTAATCAACAGAGGTAGTAAATAAGCCAACTTTTGAAAATAAATAAGTAAAATTATACTTAATGCGACTATGTTCACAGCTTAACAAGGGGGGACGTCCTTGCGCATGTCGCTACCAGGGTGAACCTTTAGTT
>CAJQZN010029956.1:0-18826 GCA_907164685.1 Colias eurytheme | reverse complement strand
GCGAGGAAACAATTTTAATATTTACATTAAACATCACTAAATCTTATTACTAACCGGATAATAAACTTTGCCACTGTAGATTTTATTGAATACTTTTAATCAAACACTTCAAGATCGCATTGCTTGGCCTCCATGTTTACAAATCTTTTCGCATAAAAATTATAACTAAATAGGTATGTACCATAGCCACCTTAGGAGAAAGCTAGAGTACTATAGCTTTTTCTTTTCCTCATTTGGGTTGTATAGAAGTTAGAATGAGACTTCATCATTTCATTATTATCTGGAAATTGCAAGGCAAAATGGCGTCAAGAATGAGCATTTTACGCACGAGCAGTAATTAAACTTGAAATATTTTTTCATTTTATTAAAATGAGTTTTCGGGGTCCTAATCACAGGTCCTAATGTATAATTAAAATATTCAAAAAGTGAACAAACTGTACCTAAATATACAAAATCGTGATACAGCATTGAAGTTAAATAGAATAAAAAAACATGTAGTTTTAACATTAGTTTTAAAGTAAGTATATTCCCTACATATCTTGTTCAATAAAGTAAAGCATAATCATTATGAATATGGCATTCTATGTATGTATTTAATTAAATAGTTTTAACATCCGTCTTTTTAGAATGACAACTTTATATGACTCGATAGTAGCAAGACAGCTTCTCTGAAACTCTAGCTACATTTCTTGCGGAAGATTTCTTGCAGATGGAAACGCGGCCTAAAGTTGAGCCCAAGAAGCTTATATCTATTAAACTGGAGAATTGGAGATTGTAATATAACTTGTAACAAGAAGAAAATATGACCTTGAATAACGTCAGTTATGTTTTTTGTCTCTTTCTGTGGGGTGACCACGCTAGATTGTAAATTGAGGATTTTTCGAAATAGAAAAAACTAAAAATCATGGTCTGTAAATAATAATTAATAACGACATATATTTTTAACAGTATTTATATTATAATTACTGGTCAACTTACAAGAATATATCACCTCTATAGGTACCTACATACAATTTTAATTGGTAGAGAATGACGAATCAAGTTTTTAAATAACGGTTTTTGGCTACAAAGCTTGGATATGAACCGGTATATAGCATACTAGCGACCCGCCCCGGCTTCGCACGGGTGCAATGCTGATACTAAATAGTAAATACACTACAGAAAAACTGTGAACGTTGTATATAAAAACATAGCGGCCCGCTCCGGCTTCGCACGGGTATAAAATATATAGCCGGGTGGCCGGCCGGTTTTTATCAAATAAATGTACGAAATATAGTACATACTGAAAAGGTCTACAGAAATGTCCGCGATGGTATATGTCTATCTCTTATGGATAATCCACAATAACTTTTTTTGTCATTTACTTTTTACGACAAATAATGGTTAATTTTCGAAGCGATTTTAACCAATATAGCATTAATCCTTAACCAATTAAATACCTTGAATACATTCTTCATTTAATATAGATCTATGTGGCCCTTTACACCGTATGATTTAAGTGAATATTTTCGAAGATATTACAGATTTAAAAATTGCGGGACGTAGCGTTTGCGGCGGTACCGGCCGGCCGCCATTGCACCCGTGCGAAGCCGGGGCGGGTCGCTAGTTATTAATATAAAAATCTTTAAAATGTTGTTCTTTAAATGTTCATCATAATATTGTTTTAGCAATAATATATTCTCGTCGCTATCCGTAAAAACCCGTCATCATGGTTACCTTACTTGTTAAATTTGTTTATTGAAAACTTGTTGAAAAATGATGAAACTATTAAAATGATGATAAATTTGACGATTTTTGCCATTAATGCCTTAGCCCCCGGAATCACAGACACAATATTAAATCTATTGTAGTCGGGCCGCTCGGCGGTCAAGGGGTTAAAATTATTCTAAACAGGTAAATGCATGAGTATTGAGGAATATTGTAAATAACGTAAATATACACTTGCCTGTGAAATTATAGGCCAGAATCATTGAGATAATATTAATAAGGAGACGACACCGCCTACATCACTTATGTTCCACTCAACATACGTCATGTGACGTATGTTGAGCGGTATTTTTTAATGGTTTTAAAGTGAAACGCATCAAACATGCCTTCGTGTGTGTTACGATATTGCACAAATAATACAAATAATACGGAAAAGTGCAAAGGAATAACTTTCATCGTTAAGTACCTAACTAGATAATAATTTTTAAAACTTAGTTAGAGCAAAAACGGCGTACAGATTTTGTTCGTGGTGTCTCCTCCATACGTAGTAATATTATCTCAATGGCCAGAATTTGGTTTCCAAACACTTCTGCAATTTTGCACAATACAATACATTCTTTATATTCGGAAAATATTTATTAAATATTCAACAACATAAACTTAAATATTCCTTCTTCTTCTTCTCTTAAATAATGGCTCCAACTTAAATATTCGAAGAAGAAGACAAAGAAGATTGACAAATCGAGAGTTGCTATAATTTTATTATGGTGACTACCTATTATCAGAGAATGTGACTTTTTAATGATTGGCTCAAATACTTAATTTATTAAGCATAAAATATAATAATTGTCTCATCCAACAATCCTTTTGAATGATGTTGTTGGCAATTTATCAGCGAACTCATGTACAAAATCGAACAGCGCAGCGCCCAGCGCTGACCAGCGCTTGTTGAAACTTGTTGGAACTTGTCGGCGCCGATCAGCGCTTATCGGCGCATGTTCATATATTTTCTTGCGCGGGTTACCAGCGCCGATAAGCACCGATAAGTGCTCATAAGCGCTTATAAGTTTCAAGCTTTCTTTCTGAATACGCCCTTATATTGTACTGGCAACTGTCACATCGCTGCCTGTCAATAGCTGGTCACCACGGTGTCAATGTCAATTGTCATGTTCTGCACAATTTTCAAATTTGTGTAAAAATGACAAGACAAATCAATGATATTATTGATCACAATACAATTCACATTTCACATAAAAAATAAAAAATGTGTGTATCGTGTCATCGAACTACGAACATCTGATGTACATTATTTTGTATAAACATTGACAAAAACAAACATGACATAAATAATAATTAATACGAGACAAAAACATGGAGGAATTCAATGTTTGGGAAGATTTATCAAATATACCAGCTGATCCACCTTCAATGCGTGAGCTTTGTGATCAGTGCGAGTAAGTAAAGTAAATATATTTTTATCAAATTAATGATAACATTTTATTTCGATAATTGTTTTTTTTTTCTTTCTAGAAGGCCACAAGTTGTTTGTTGGTGTTCAGCTTTGCCACCTGAAAGGTTGCAGCCGGGGAGTACAGTGATTCTTTTGCAGCATCCTGCCGAAGAAAAACGTTGTCTTCGTACTGCTCCAATGTTGCAACTTGGATTAGCTGAAAATAAGTGCCTAATATACAAAGGAAAAAAATTTCCCCAACCACGACATGAAAACTTAGAGAGTATTTTAGCACATAAAAATACAATTCTTCTGTATCCAAGTAAAGCTGCCACAGATATTAAGGAACTCAATATTAATGAAAATAATTATAATTTAGTACTAATTGATGGTACATGGCCACAGGCTAAAGCTATGTATGCATCTAGTCCAATGTTGCAAAAAATAAAACAAGTGAAATTACTAGCTACCAGTGGTAGTAATTATATAATAAGAACTCAACCAACAGAAGGATGTTTAAGTACCCTTGAGACAGCAGCAGAAGCATTATCTCAACTGGAAAGAAATCCAATATATAAGCAGCAGCTCCTAGGACCATTGCATATGTTATGCAAGTTCCAGTTAGAAAATGGAGCAGTTACTCATCAATCAAAAGAATTCTTAATAAAGACAAAGACTTACCCGAAACTTATTGGGAAGAGATTGTCTAAACTACTACGACAAACAGAAGACCATTTAAGTGATAATAAAACATAGATATAATGGAAATATTTTTATTGTACATATTAAATCCCAGAAAGTTTGAAAAGTAATACTCATTGTTTTGCTACTTATCAGGAAATTAGTGAGAACTGAAAGCTGTTAGTTACTTTTTACACAACTGGTTGGGATTGGCTCATTTGGCACCGACAGAATCATAAGTGAAGGTGTGAGCTGGAGCAAGTTTTGATAAGAACCTTGTTTGACTTGATAAAGTATATTTTATGAGGTGAATTTTTAATTTCGGAAACATACAATATTTTGTATGTGTTCGTACTGTCATACAGTTCATTTTGAATGTTACTTGTGTTTAGCATTGTCATGTCATCTCTCTTGAAGGCCGGACAAACCTGTAACATTTTGCCAGCCGAACATTTTGGTAAAAAAGCCGGACATCTTGCATTTTTGCTGCTTATTTTCTATTTTCATGTAAAATTAAACTTGGCCTTATAGCTTTATTTGGCTGGACATGTGTGTAAAAAAGCAGGACACCTTACATTTTTTAAGATTTTCGGTGTAATCGGTGTTAATATTAAAAATGTAAAAGTAAGTTTTTTAAAATATATTTAATAAATATTTGAAGAACTTGGTTTTACGTTAGGCGACAGCGCTCGGGCCCGGCCGCCGGTATTTGTTCCTTCACAATTCGGTTTCGATCAGCGGGATTTTCGAAATATAAAAAGCCTAACAAAAGCCGGACAGGCCGGACGCCGCTTATTTTGGCCGGACAGGCAATCAAAAAGCCTGACCATGTCCGGCTGCAACCCTACTTGTTCTCAATTTTTATAAATAGTGCTGGCTACTTTAAACATGGAAGTTCATTTGAAGCAGAAAAAGAATGAGCACTATATTTTTTTTAGTAAAATGAACACTGTATACGTTTATTTTAGTGTTTTAGACGTATCAAAAAAAATTAACTATATAATTCAAAATTTTGATTTGAAACATCTGTAGGCGAACGTAAAACCGATTTCTGGCGTGGTGATGCGTCGCCACTTCACTTCAAAAATACTGAGATAACAAGTGAGATAACCATGCACAGTTACCATGAGATTACTGACAGAATGCCGACAGCGTCACAGTAACGAGACTTATTTCGCGGCACGCCGTTTCTAACTAGGTACGAAGACTATGCTTTTAATCCACAGTTTTAATCACACTTTTGGTTACGTAGTAAATAGTACATAATCTGTGCTTTTAATGCTACGTCTGTCAAATCTTGTTTACGGATTGCGGATTGTCATCTGATTGTCAAATTGGTGTACAATAATTTGACTTCTGTCAAAGCGGTCTTTCTTTTGCTTCTGTCAATCGTATAGAAACATGGCCGAGGTTCGTAAATATAAGTTTAAATTATTAATCCATCATTATAATATGAATCTGCCCAGTTATTTTTAACTTTTTAAAGATGACTTCTCGTTTGGGTCATGAATGGTGTTTTGCAAGTGATATTTCCTGTAGTGACAAAATGATGTTTACAACTTACAGGTCGACGAAACTCTGAAGAAGAAGCGTACCTTCAGGAAGTTTACCTTCCGAGGGGTTGACTTGGATCAGCTTCTTGATATGCCCAAGTATGTATTAAATATTATTTTTGTCGAAAGTTTTCCTAAAACTTGCTTTAATTTTCAAAGTTCCTTCTGTAAATTTGATATACAATAGCGCGTGTATTTCTATACATATTTTCAGAGGATAGTACTCAACTGTTACAACTTTTTCTTTATCATAGTATTTACACTTGTTTAGGTTGATACCAATCTAACCTAAAAATGGTAATTTCAGTGAACAACTTATGGAGTTAATGCACGCCCGTGCTCGCCGGCGATTTGCTCGTGGGCTTAAGAGGAAGCCAATGGCACTGGTAAAGAAACTTCGCCGTGCCAAGAAAGAAGCACCTCCAAATGAGAAACCAGAAATTGTAAAGACTCATCTGAGAAACATGATCATTGTTCCCGAAATGGTTGGCTCTATTGTTGGAATTTACAATGGAAAGACTTTCAATCAGGTATGGAGTGAATTACTTATCTCCGTATTGAATGAATTGTTATACAGGTACCTACATAGTGTTGTTATCAAGTCAAAGTGAATTCTGTTTATTTTATGGTACATACTATTGAAGCAATATTAATAATTAATTTACTGAACATTAATTAATTATATGATCATGTTTTGGACTTTAGTTCTATACTTGACATAAATAAACAAAAGCAATTAATAATCAATATCAATATAGTGAAACTGTTAAAGAAGTATAAATACTTACTCCCATAAATCCAACGATAAAAGGCTACAGTCAGTAAATCATTCTTCTTTTTATCTTTACACTTTTTTTTATGATATTTTGTTCTGCTGTATGCTGAAAATGTTAGATGATTGGTTGGCTTCGTTGATAGTGACCCTGCCTTCCAAGCCAGAGGTCATGGCTTTTTATGCCACCCAGGGCAAATATTTGTGTGATGAACATACATGTTTGCCCTGTGTGAATTCTTATAATGTGTTAAATATCTATATAAGTATTTATTTAAAATTATATATTTATTTTTATCATAGCCATCTAGTTTCCATAACACAAGTGAAAGCTTAGTATGGGATCAGTTGTGCCATGTGTGAAAATTGTCCAGAAATACTTAATAATCTTAATTTTATCTATTGTTTCTTCTATGTTTTAATTTTTTTAAAGTGAAACTTTTATTACATCGTCTCAAACTTTTTGGTCTGTGTAGCGCATGTCGCGTGTATCGCGGTTGCCGAGTAGGTATACCTACTCGGCAGCCGACCGTCACGCGACATGCGCTACACAAAGCAGTGTTCGGAACCGTTCGAACAGTTTCACTTTTACCGTGGTTTCATAAAACCACACAACATTTTTTGTTTCTGGGTTTTGGATTTTACTTTTTTTCATCCTATAACATGAACAGGCTTAACCTTTGTGTATTTTCATAACATTATACAAAATATTAATAATATAATAACACACTTAAATGTGTTCAGCCCTAAATTGACAATGTTTTAAATGTATTGTTTATTTTCAAATTGCAGGTTGAAATCAAGCCTGAGATGATTGGGCACTACCTTGGCGAGTTCTCAGTCACATACAAGCCTGTTAAGCACGGTAGGCCTGGTATTGGTGCCACGCACAGCTCCAGGTTCATCCCTCTCAAGTAGGATGGATCTATTGTGTTTAGGTTAAGAGAAAAATGTTTGCACATATACATTAAAGTATGTTTGTGAACACTAGTTTGTTGTTTTTGTTCAGTCCCTTTCATGAATTCTTATAATGTGTACACATACTTTTTGTATAAACTAAGATGGAAGTATACCAATATGTAGGATGCGGGTTTTTATATTATAGATATGCACAAATCTAAAACAAAGAACAGAGTAAGTATTACTGCAGTCTTAAAATATTTGTTATACATAACTTGGAATTTATTGTAGAGGTCATTAAAAGTGCAATTTATAAAGTGAAATCAAATTTGTCTGAAGCTTATTGATTCAGTTTTCGAATGACAAAGAAAAAAATGCACATTTTTCAGACATGTAATTAGAAAACTAATAATTTTCAAAATTAAATCTTGAAAATTATAACAAGAATCCTAACTATCCAGAGAGATATTGTAGTATTATGACATCATTAAACATATTCACCATTGTGACGTGAAATACAAGACAAACTCACTTATAATATATTAACTAGGTACAAGTAGTTTCTATGTGTCATTCTTATACATATATGTATACATCACTGTATAGTATCATGAAAATCCGTTCAGTGGTTTTCACGTGAAATAGCTAGGAACACTAAGGATGATAATGGAAGCCGTGTGTAACAACAGCTAGCTTTCGCTATTTTCGAAAAGTAATCGTCATATCCAACTTATATCTATGAATAATTATGATTATAAAGAATCCTTTTGTTGACTTATGGGTCATAGTAGACCGGGAGATACTGACACAAAATTTCGAGTCATTTGTAACAGGATGGCGGTTCTACAGGGGTCTTAGTACGCAATGACAAAAAGAAAAACGATGGCGTGAACGCTGGTACCGGCGGCTTAGTCGCGTGGGCGTTAGTCGAACTCGTCGGAAAATAGCGAAAGTCAAACGATTTGTAACAGTATGGCACTTATTTTTCCTGTAAGTTTGAGGATCAACAAATATAAATACAAAATTTCAAAGATCTAAGTGTTGGAAATCTTCACTTATATAAATTAATAATAAATTAAGTTTTCAAGTATAACAGCACTTTTTCCCCCTACTAGAAGTATGGCAAATATAATAATGGTCACATTTTATCAAATACTCTCCAAAAATCCAAATGCAATACTGGTACAAAAAGTTTGGCGAAATAAAATTTTTTTGCAGATTTTCGGCGGTATGGCGACCATTTGGAATCGTTCGAAAAGTATGGCATGGCGATTTTCGTAAATGGCTGCACGACGATAGTTACCTGTGCATAAGTTAGCCTGGTACAAATGGTTGAATGATTGTTTTATTTAAATCAACACATTCGCGTCGGTATGGCGGGCTGTAAGTCACACCGGAAAAGTATGGCATGACACTACCGCCCACTACTTTTTTATGGGCTATCGGTAAATTCTAAAATTTTTGTGTTACAAATCGTTTGACTTTCGCTATTTTTCCGACGAGTTCGACAAACGCCCACGCGACTAAGCCACCGGTACCAGCGTTCACACCATCATTTTTCTTTTTGTCATTGCGTACTAAGACCCCTGTAGAACCGCCATCCTTGTTACAAATGACTCGAAATTTTGTGTCAGTATCTCCCGGTCTATAGACCTTTTTTTAATGTAAATCAATGCAGTAGCCTTGAAAAGGTAACAAACCGACAGATTTTCGCATTTATAATGTTAAGGGTGCTTTTCTACCAGAGATATGTGAGGATGCACATCCCTCGCTACGCATCCTCGCATATCAGGTAGGTAGAAAAGCATCTGTCGGTTTGTTACCTTTTCAGGGCTACTGCATTCTTCGTACTACACGTCTAGTGGAGAAACTTTTTTCTTAGAAGTCAATTTATTTCCAAATCGGACCAGAAGTTTTGAGACAATGCAATACCTAATTAAATATTAAATACTCAAGCAGACATAAACTAATATTATATGCCTATACAAAATATAAAGCAAAGTAGTTATTGAATTTACTGTAAGTAACTGTTTTTGTAGCTTTATAACTGCTTTACTCTAAACATCACCTTCCAACCTACTTCCTATATTATGGATCATAAGTTTGTGAGGATGGATGTCTTATTCTTTCACGCAAATACTACTACTGAACCGGTTACAATGAAATTTGGTAAGTCGGTAGCTAAAGATCCAGAATGAAAAGGTAAGAAGCAATCAAGCTTGCATGTAATATTTTTAATAAGAATAAAATTACTATTTACACTATATTAATTATTAAACTTAACATAACTTGACAACTAACAATGTGGGTTGTAATTTGTACGAATGGTGCAAAAAAAAAATAAAGTGAATTTTGACTTAAACATGCATATAGTTACATCAGTTCATTATACATAATCGATTGAACAGACTAAAAATTTAACGCCCCGCATTGTAATAAAGCTAAATTAAGTTTGCAAAAGCATGATTCATGCGACCGATGCGAATAAAAATGCGTAGCGCATTTATTAGTTTAAATACGAGTGCATTCTCCATCTCCGTAGTTCGGTCATCATATACGGTCAGTTGCGACTGGTAATAACTGCTCATAACCACTGCGATCTCACTCGCCAGAGCTCGTCGTCACTGCCGACTTTGTTTGCTCAACATCCCTTTTGGTCTTATGTATGTCCGTTGCCCAAAATGGACCGTTGAATTACAAACTCAAATAAACTATTTAATCAAATTTTCCTCTACTATTTTGCAGAATATAACTATTAGTTTTTTTTTTGTATTTTCCTGTTCAATTTATTTGATCACTTTTAAGCAGGTAATTATATTATAGATTGCTCTACTGACTCTTTTTGCATCTATCCAAAATATTGTTTGAGTACCTACACTTAAATATTTGTAATTTAATATTTTACAAAATATGAATATTGAATTACCAGTGGTTAACCCCGTCATCGGCTGTGGAACCTACATATACTATATATCCCTTTAAATCCTTCTATTATAAAAAAAACGCAGTCTATAGGGAACGTTAGTTTGAAGATCTATACATACCTACCTATATAGGAACACTAATATTATAAAGCTGAAGAGTTTGTTTGTTTGTTTGTTTGTTTGTTTGTTTGAACGCACTAATCTCGGGAACTACTGGTCCGATTTGAAAAATTCTTTCGGTGTTAGATAGCCCATTTATCGAGGAAGGTTATAGGCTATATTTCATCACGCTACGGGCAACAGGAGTGGAGCCACGGGGGTGAAACCGCGCGGAGCAGCTAGTAGGAACATAATAGGCGAAGAACCGGATGCGAGTTTGTTTTATCCTATATAGTGAAGTATTCTAACTTAAACTACTTAGGTACTAAATTAATAAGTAATAAGGTAATTTGATTAAATAGGCTTTTGAAATTCTCTAAAATGTATTATTTTTTCAATTAATAGTTCTTCTCTTGATCCTAGATATAGGTGGAATATAACAGTCATTATTTTATACTAGCACTCAATATATATTTCTCACGATTGTCAATATTAAAACAATTTAAATTAAACTAATGTATTGTAATAACCATTGCATTTAGTTATTATGACTGAAAATAATTATTCTAAATAATGTTAATGGAATAAATCTATAGGAAACACTGCCATTGTAAATAGGTACCTACCAAATGGTACCTACCTGGTATTTCAATTGTCATGTCTTTATGGCACATCAAGATTGTAATCAAATGTTATGTTCGATGATTCTTTGTCGGAAATATGAAATTTCTTTAGATTTATTTAGGCACTAGCAATGCCCTGCGGTTTCACCCGCATAGATAGCGATATCGTTACAGTGAAAAGTCTACTATAGGTCGGACTATAGGTTTAATTTTTAATCACATGAAAATCACCTTTACCCCGTCCCGCACTACGGCCTTTTTTTTTTTTTGTTTTAGTGGGGAAATCTTTCATAGATACCCACGGCCTCCGGGGAGGGGCCGTGGGTTATATCGGATTCCTACCGTCCAAAACCCCACTGTGTTCCGTCAAGACGCATATTGGTAGAATTCCTCCGTGACCCCCGCACTACGGCCTGCTCGAACAGTATACCTACTATTTTCTGTAGATTGACACTTTTAAAAATTCGTTAAGTATATCTTTTGAATGGAATATCCAATTCTTTTCATTTAAAAAGTATTTTGCTGGTATTGAAACAGTCTATAATAAAACATCATTTAATGGGATAAGGATTAATATATGTGTATGGATAACATGGTTTGATTACTGTCGGCACTTCTATTTACTTTGAAAACGTAAAAAAGTTGTTGTAGTAACATAACTACTGAAGATGGACATATGGTATCGCGGACTTTCTTGTAGATATTGATCCATTCTATAATACCGTAGAACATTTTTTGTTCTATCTTCAATAGATTCCGCAGCGCACGCGATGACAGAAGTTTTATTGAGGATTTTTTTACACCTTGGGTTACATTATTGCATTTTTGGTAAGGATCTCTAATTTTTTTGAAAATGCAATATAGCCTATGTTGTTCAGTAAAGATGCAGCTTTCTAATGGTGAAAGAATTTTTGAAATCGGTCCAGTAGTTTATGCGTGAAAACCATACATACATACATACATACATACATACATACATACTTACAAACTTTTCCTCTTTATAATATTAGTATAGAAGTATAGATATACATAAAAACATATAAATACATAATATGAATATCTACCTCCATACTCCATAGATATATTAATATTAAAAGGTTAGATAAGTAAAGGATTAACAAGTTTCAGTAGTTTAGGGATTGACGGAGACAAATAGACAAATTATTTTCGCATTTTTAATATAACTAGAGGTCCGCCCCAGCTTCGCCCGTGGTACATATTTCGCAATAAAAGGTAGCCTATGTCCTTTCTCGGGTATAAAAATATCTCCATACCAAATTTCATGCAAATTGGTTCAGTAGTTTAGGCGTGATTGAGTAACAGACAGACAGACAGAGTTACTTTCGCATTTATAATATTAAGTATGGACTAGATACTAGTTGGATAATGTGTTTAAAATTCTCATGTGTTTTAGGGCAGTTGGCATTCATTATTATATTGTACACATTATAATCTATAGGCTGTGCTATAGGTTTGAGATTTGAGAATACGTCAGACTCTTTTGTATACTGTAAGTCACCCAAGTTATAAGGGTAGGTAACCCTATGTTCACATGGTGTCGTTGTTTTCTCTACCATATCGGTTTTTTGCAGGATTCGGTGTAGTGGTAGCAGTATTTCAATGAATGAGTTCACACATGCATTCGGTTTCTAGAAACGGCAAAAAAAAAACAATTTTGCTGATGTTGAGATCCGATTTTGCGACTACAAACCGATCCGGCCCGCAAGCTGAGTGAATACAAAATTCGGTTTTCCAGATCCGATGAAAATAAAATACGGCAAATTGTGTTTCCGACCTTTCCGTGTGAAAGGGGTAAGACCATGGTAAGACAGAAAAACGTTTGCTCATACATATTATAGAATTGCATATAAGTATGTATATACTTACCGAGATATAAAAGTTTGCGAAAATATTTAAGTTGACTGTTCTCTATGAAATTATAAGGCCGTTTACTAGTCAGAACTGGACAATTTTTAACCAGCCGCAAGCTTTATAATTAAAAAAATAATCATCAAAATCGGTTTATCCCACAGACATAGATAGACTACGCAAGTACCGCGATCTGTATGAAAACCAAGCGTGTCATATTTTTTGTACTGACCTTGACGCGTTATGACGTCACGAGCGCTTTTTAGTGATGGTAATTTCATTTTACGCTAAATCGATTAGGACGCCACTCGCGCGGCGATTCTAGTATCGTCCTATCCCATCGAAGTAAATCGAAAGAAATCAGATCAAACTAGATCTATGTCTAAGAGGTAATTAAATAAATGAATCGTAATCGATTACTAAATCGATTCAAGACAGAAAAATGATAATTACCATAGACAGAGGAATGATAAAATAAATTTATAAACCTTTTAATATTCTAACAAGTAAACTAATGTGTTTTAGCTTTTTCTTACATATGCCCATTGAGTTACCGTGTACTACGTACTAGAGAGGCCATCGAAAGAAAGTAATGAAACTGTCAATCAATCAATCTTTATGTCCCGTTGCATCAATCCATTTTTCTTTTATGTTCGGGTTACTTGGAAAACTGAAAAAACAAACATAGTCTAAGCAATAAGGAGTTTTGACAAAAAAAATCTATGCCTTTTTTTCTGAAAAATTGCTCCTTCAAATTATCATTTTTCTGTTCGATTATAAAATCGATTAGAATCGAGAACTGTTGCATCAAATGAACATCACTAACCACAAAATTGGACAGAAAAATGAGAACAGAAAAATGAGAAGACGCTATTCATTGCTTGTTATCATACGACTCGATCTTTACCGTGCCAAGTAAAAGCCGCAATGTATTCCGAATCATTTCGTATGATTTGGTATCCGTGTTTGTCACGATCGTTTTCCACAGATATTCTTTATTTGATTTTAAAATAAATAGTGCATATTCTGATTAGAAAATTACTTACCGGTGGAAGGAAACATCTCTGCTAACTCGGCCACTCACAGCTGTGGAGTTTCTACAGTTTATAACGGCGTAATTCGGCATTTTACTTTATTCAGCTTCACGTCTTTCCTTGGCGAACTGCAAGCGCGGACTGAGTGTAGGCCAGCGTCAAGTAAGTTTCATAATCTTAGTTTGGACACGGGAAGTACATACACTCGCTTAGTCTATCTTGATACATGTCTGTGGTTTATCCCGTCGAAAATTCTGAAGTAAAAAACAAAAATAAGGAATATCTAGTCGAATTGAGAACCTCTTTTCGGTTTTTGGAGTCGTTTGAAAATATAGGTAATCGCCTGCATATAACTTAAGTAAAGTTTAGGGCACGTTCTTCGGGAACTTAGCTGTTTCAAGGTTAGTAAAGTTAGTACTGTTAGGTTAGTAAAGTACTTTACTAAGTTTATATTACAAATTGCAATCTGTGGATTTTATTTGTTTAGAATTCCATTAGTTCATTCGTTGTGTAGTTCTAAATGTAGATACCTACTAATATTGTGAGTCGCAGTGATGATTTTCATTACTGACTGAATATATATCACCACACAACCGAAAACAAAAAGTTTGTATACCTACATCTATGATATTCGTCGAGGCGAGCACAATGAAATGTTAGTAAAAACCCGGCGTATTGGACATGTACCTGTTGAACGTTACCATGCATCAGTAGATATAGTAACGTTTTCTAGATGCCTTCATCGACAATGAAGAAGTGTATTTGCTTATATTTTTTAACTTATCTAAATATAACATAATTAAGTCAACCTTGCATAACAATATTTTAGAATTATAGGGAGGAACCTACACCAAATCACTTATGTATTTCACTGTTTTCACAATAGCTTAGTGAAGTCGTTGTTAGTGAAGGTATGGACTTTCCTTTATGGTCAAGTATTCGTAATTATTCATATTTTTTCATACACCAACACTATTGGGTCAATTATTCAAGTCATAAAATGTCATATCATTCATACAATATCATGTCATACAATTTGTATTGTTGGTAAGCTTTTGTTAAGTATACCTACTACTTACTAGCTTTCGGTTCGGGGCTTCACTCGCGTGGACTACAAAAAAAATTTTTTTTGGTACCTGTACTTCGAAGAAGACCTGCAGTGTAATATTTTTTACAACTATCGATGCGAATATCTAGTCAACTATTTGTTTGAGCAAAAACCCATGCAGAAACTCCTATTTCAATTTAAAAAAGTAGGTATCCTCACTTAATAACATAGTATTCGAAATTTTGTTTTTTATATTTTTTAACTAAATACCTATATGTATTCCAAGTGATTCTGAATGAATATTAATTAATTTGTATTAGTATAATACTAACTAATACAAATTAATTAATATTATTAGTATTTAGTATAGGTAGATAATAGCAGTATCCGGGTAATTTCAACCAATTTCAAATTGTTATTTGTTAGTTAGGAAATATTTTATCTGCGCATGGAAACGGTGAAAAAAACATCGAGAGGAAACCGATATGTCGAAGAATCAAAAGTTCGATGACATATTGTGATATTTCTACCAACCCGCATTTGGCCAGCGCGAGCGCGGTCCTGGATGGCCTGAACCCTCATAGGACACCCTTGTACCAACACTCGGAATTATGAGGATGATGATATTTGTTGATATGCAGTATACAAAGAAGTAGGTAGGTTTATAATAGGTAAGTTAGTTTGAAAAAAATATTTGATTTTGTTGAGATTTAAAATTTAAATAAACCGTATTAATGGTATGTAGGGACTCTTAATCATAATCACTTAATAGACAAAACTTGCATACAATCATTTACGTCAAGTTACAGTCTTCCATTATTTTCAAAAAACATCCAATAAGTGGTAGATAATATAAAAGATATATCTACATAATATATTTCTCAATGAAATTGGATTGTTACCTAATATTAAAATACCTACTTAAATAAATTCTTTCCCCGCTCGTTGGGAAATCATTTATATCCGTAATCCGTATAAGTATATTAGTTTACTCTTTGATTTATATCGAAGTTTCAATAGGTAGGTACTTTGAAATCTCATCGCAATGCTCCAATATAAATAATAATAAATGATGGTAGAACTAAAAATAAACAGCAATGGTAATGTATGGGAATCGGGACTAAAGTTCGGGTAACGTCGGTGGAACTGGTAGAAATCTCGTCTTAACTAGAACTAATCATTGATGTAATTAAAAAATATTGTTTGTATCATGTAAGGGCGCGATCTTTTATATATTCGCGTTGTGAAGCCTTCGGAGACAGATGCGATGGCTGTATCGCAGACCGCACGTGCCGCTCGCAATTTTCCTCCTCGCGAATAACAATCAAATAAAATTAATTAATTACTTACTTCTATTACATGAAACTTGTTTCACTATATCATATGTAATTTAAATTAAGTTAAAATTTTTGTTAGAGTGCGTTGTTTTGAAGATTATATTTTTTTTGTAGTAATTGGTGAAAATAAAGAATGTGAGAAGATTTTTAATTTGTGTTGTGGTCTTTGGGAAATTTATACTGTTAACGTAAGTAGTTGTAATAATATAGTACTTAGGTAGATATACTGACTCATTATACATTTTAGGGTTTTTTATTAATAAAATTATAATTTTTATTATCTTCGTAATAAATAATTGCATAGGGTAGTGCTTACTGTGCTTTGATAATCATATTGGTAATTTATTTCCTTGCAAAGTTTTTTCCAGATTTGGATCTATGTATTTCTATTATTTCTTCTTTACCTTACCTTCCAACTTAAATAGGACGGAAATTCTATTGGTCCTGCAGAGAAAGTAATTACTTACTGAAAAAATAGAACTGCATTTGAACCCAGTAGGTACCTAACCCATGGAAAATTTCCGCCCTGTATATTTATTAAACTTTTAATTATTGTGATATGCAGTTTAAATGTATCCATTCTTTCATTATTAAAATTTAACTTGAATAAAGCCTAAACCACTAAAAAATAATAAAACGATCTATTTATTTATTTATTTATTTAGTCTAGTCTAAAGAGACTATAAACTACTAACTATGTATAAATAAAGTTAAAGATATAATAGAATAAAGATTGTTTGTACATATTTATAATAGAATAACATTTATTGAAATATTAAAAAGGTGTTTGTGTTGTGTATCATAACATTTAATGTAATGAATCATAGTAGGTAGATACATAATATAAAATGAAATGTTCAGAAATGTATAAAGCGAAATTATCTATAATTTAAATAAAGTAGGTTGGTGTATCCAGCACAAAATAATAAATTTTATGTATTAATCTTCGGTAAACAATTTTCAATTTTCCAATAAAACACATGTAAGTAGGTACCTATACTTCAAATCGATACTTCAAAATATGTATGAAAATTGTAGCCGTAAAATAACATTAGCTGGTTTAAAAGATGAAAGAGGTTAGATGATTCTGGCAAACCATCAAATCAAAACTCAAGTAAGTATGTATTGGAAGAATGAGTGATTCATTTTGCTGAGAAGTTCTAGTTAGTAAGACTGTAAATATTATTCATGGATATCGTTACTGTTTCGATTAAAAATGAGCCATCACTACGGATTAAATTGGCAGACATAATTTGAGTTCAATGAGATGATAAAATTTTTTTATGAATGATCTTAAAACGAGGCAGGGTCAACTTTATAGCGTAGCTTAGTAGATCCCTAATAAATAAATGCAATATAATATGTTAATATATAATTATATTTAGCAGATAGCAGGCAGGCATTTTAGGTTTTACACTTATCTACACAAAAATAAATTAGTAACGGAAAAATAAATCCAAACACCATAAAGTTTATTTGTAGTATAAACAACCATGTAACTTCTAATCTGTTTAGTTTCGAAGTGATAGGCAGATTATTATTAATTCTGTATATTTAACGATTACAATTCTAAATATAAATACCCCGGCATATAAACTTGTTTAATTTGCTATAGCTTGGTTTAATATTACTGGCAGATATCGTACCGATTTCAGAAATACGCTGAAAACATAAATTTCAGTTAATTTTCTGTTCCCTTTTTATAAAAGAATTGATTCTTATCTTTCAATTTAACTTTTATGAAATTTCTACAATATCAACGCTGCGCGCGCTGGTACGATATAGGTGCTGTTTAGTTCCAAAGGGTAGGCAGGACTGAAGCTTCGGACTTCGGTATCCGTCTTTGTTTATTTGTCCGTCCGTCCGTCAGTCACCAAGCTGTATCTCATGTACTCTGATAATAATATGTAATAAGAAAGATGAAATTTTCCGACACGATGTATTTTGATCCTTATAAAAAAATGCGGTTAAGCAACGGTAGCCACGAACATAGATTGGATGGGTGAACTTTTTTTCCAGTTCTTTAGCTTATTTATACGGAACCAAATGTGTCGCGAGTCCGACTCGCTTTTAACCGATTTTTTTAATATTTGACAATAATATAAAAAAAATGTGTGCGTGTACCTACTGTACACACTACACCACCTACTGTACTGTGTAGTGTACACACGTAAGAAGTGAAACTTCTTTATGACCTTATTTTTCAAAAAATAATTTACTATATGCAATTTTACAGAAATACGTCGAATCACGCGTGGTAGGGATAAGAAAAAGATGGCGCGTAACGGAAAAATGTCACGCGTAACGAAAAAATGTTACACAATTTTTTTTTCCAACCCCGATAAAGAAGTTTCACTTCAAAAAGGATGTTAGCGAATAATCAATCACTTTTCCTATAGGATCTTGTCTATATAAATAAAATAAATAAATAAAATAAAATAAAAATCATTTATTGATCAATTTGTGGGTTAGGTACAAACATGTAACATTTGGACCCCAAACTAGGACAGCCTGTATTTTGGGGTCCACCTTCCTTAATGACACAATAATAACAAAACTATAGCATAATATTAACTTAAATAATGATTTAGGTAATTTAGCTATTTTATATACAGAATAAAATTTAAATTATACATTTTAACTCAAGTTTAGTAGATATACTCATATGTTGTGCGTGCGTGTTTGAATGAATGTGCGTGTTTGTATGCATGTGTGAACGTGTGTGTATGTATGAGTGTGCGTGTGTGTGTGTGTGTGAATGTATGTGTGAATGAGTGTGTAAGCGCGTGAGTGGAGCTAGATTTTTATTTGAACTATGTATTGTTCAGT
>CAJQZN010029955.1:0-26385 GCA_907164685.1 Colias eurytheme | reverse complement strand
TTTATATTAATAGATTTATAATGAGCAACATACCGTTGGGCACTTGTGGTAGCATGACGATAGCGTAGGCTGGTGATAAGTATCGTTCTTCTTTTCCTTGGGAATATCAATCAGAGGTACAAATATCTTGATTGGCCCAGCGTTCTTTATCAGCCTACGCCTTGTGTTGAGAGGATTCATTTCTTTCATCGGTAAATCGAAAACATGAGTCGCGGCAAAGAAATTATCAATCGTATCATTAATATCAGTATTTTTCCCAAGCATAGCGCCATTTATAATAACCAAATTTCTTATAGCATTAATTTGATCTTTGATGTTTCTATTAATGTCATTTAATTCTTGTACTTGAGTGGTTTCACTATAATTTAGTGCTGAATTACAAATAAAAAGATCTGTTTGAAAGAAATCTGTGCGTTCTTTACAATTTACTTCGTATAATTCACATTTGTTGCGAAATAATCTTATTCTATATCCTGGTCCGTCTTGTCGTATACCACATACTTCTTTGTTTTCAGTATTATTACAATCATGAATTACACAATTATTTTCAGGTCTATCCTTAATACTGCCGCCATTTAATTTTTTAACATTATTGGTCCTGTTTTCATTTGGAAAAGCTTCATTACAGTACTCCATATTGATTATTCCGTAAGCTGAAATATTATTTCGAATAAAACGGATGTAATTTAAAAGGAATCGAAAATGTAATATTGTTTTAACTGAAAATTAATCCCAAAAACGTAGCGGCAACAAAAGCGCTGATATTTCAATGAAACTTGCAGTATTCGGCGCAGAATATTTACCAGACATGAACATTGTCCAAATTCTCATATAAAATATGAAAAGAGATTATTTTACGTGGGAAGGGACATCAAAAGAATGATTAAAACTGTATTAAATGTAGGTAATAAATTTGTTTTAAAGGTTCATGTTACGGACAAAAGTTGTCTATAATTTAATTTACGCACTTTTAAATAAAATTAATGTTATAACATTAACGGTTACTTTTTATCTATACGGCGTAGTACACCGACGCATTCGCGTGCGGCAGCGAAACAACGAAAAATCTGTCAGTAGTGTGGCAGGATTTCGCATACCTAATATGATATGTCTCACTCTAGCTCATAGATAGATGCGTCCTTGTCAGTATTGTTTCGCAAGGAACTGCGAAATGGCCATTACACAGACGCATTGCGAAAAATTTTCGAAAACATTGCTGTGTAGTGTGTAGGTACTAACGTTTCGCAGATATTTCGCTACGCAGTAGTTTCGCAGAGATTCGCTGCCGCACGCCAATGCGTAGGTGTACGGCGATAATTACTATAACTACTAACGACTCTACGTGTTTAGTTTTTTAAAGATTTTTTATCTTTATCTAGATGGAAATGGATCTTTGAAAGTTAAAAAAAGTGTTTTTGCTAAGGCCGCGTTTCCATCTGCAAGAAAACTTCCGCAAGAAATGTCCGACAGTCTATCTGACAGCAACTTGCAAGTCTAATTCCGCGTTTCCACCTGCAAGTAAACTTGCAAGCTGCTGTCAGACAGACTGTCGGACATTTCTTGCGCAAGTTTTCTTGCAGATGGACAGGCGGCCTAAGAAAATCAACAATTAGGTACCTAAATCACCTTAGAAGTTTACAATTTAATTTATATTTAATCAGAATCAAATCAGTGTTTTCATCATCTCTTTGTAAAACATAATATTCATGTTGTTTTTTCTAGTGTTTGATTTTTTGCCAGTATTATACATTTAGAAATTAAAGATTTTAACGTTCGCTACAAAGTAAAATTTGTTTACTAGGAGTGTTCGAAATTCGAATCACAAATTTGTTTAAGACCTAATGTAAAGGAAAGAAAGAAATAATTTTAATTTAATTTGAAACGTCGGGATAAAAGGTAATATAATGAACAAACCGCGTTTTAAATCCGTTAAAATATTTTATTTCTAAAGGTAAGTATTCGTATTTTTCATCATATAGGTAGCTCTATAATTAGTAGGTATGCACCATGCGCTTCAATTATTTTGTCATAGCTAATTTAATTTCGATATCTGGTGTAGATTTAATCCGTCTAGTGATGGCTTTAACAAATCCTAATGGACACTAAAAGGTTTTTGTTTTAGGTTGTTTTTGCATGGACAAGGGTCTTAATTCGTGTTATGACGTTTTTCTTATTGCGTTTTGCAGTTTTGGAAAAGTGTTGTATATCGTATGAAAAACAGTTATTACCTACAGTGATTGTATTCTCTTCGAGTTATTATTTGAATAATCACCTCGTAATGTCTGATCCTTTTTGCTCAATATGAATGACTTTTTAATTTATAAACAGTATTAAAAATAAAAATATACATAACTGGGTAAATCGCAATTCAATAATATAGTTTAAATGTTAGGTTATATTATTATTTTATAGTAGGTACCTGTAGTATAATAATACTACAGGTACCTACTATAAATAATATAAACGGTAAATATACCGTCAAATATTTCACAGAACAATATGTGAAATCGATATATTTCGTCTATACGAAATAGGCTTATTACTTTATTGAGTTGGTACATCGAATTTACGCTCCATCGGAATGTGGTTTATTTGAACAATGCTTTTAGTTGTTATTCAAATGTTTTAATAGATTGAACATTAGCAAACAAATGAAACACTAATGTAAATTGTTATATCGCTACTTGATTAAATAGATTTTATCAGTGTAGTTTTATAAAAAAGCTATCCGCAATAATGTCTAAGGTTTGTATAACCTACCTAATTTCTAAAATTCAATAATCTACTGAAAGGAAAATCTAGCGTAGAATTATTTTTACCGATTTAAACCCACATTATGTATTTTAGATTCACCTCATATTAAAGCGCAATAACATAATAATTCATCCACTCACAATATATTTAATGAGTTCAAATGCTTTTAAACGCATTAAAATTAAGTTTTGCTAAAATATATTACGATTTAACTTGTTGCTGGGAAAGCGGCTTATTCTACGCGAATGATGTAAGCTGATAAAAGCCACTTGAATACATTTTACTGTAGGTACGTTGACTTCTTAGAAATAAACTATGAAGTTATAACATCTTATACAATGAATTCTCGCACATCAGTGAGTTACAATCGTTGACATGTGTAAGCTTACAGAATTAAAAAGAAAGAAGTTTATAGTCCCGTCTAATAGTTTGAAAGTTGAAGAAATAATACAAGAACTACGTAGAATAATGTAACACGTTTTACATGTTTTCTCGTGTGTTCTTTAAGATTTCTATTGTCTGCATTGCATTGTGAAAATTTCTAACAGTTACCAGTAGTACATATTTCTATTTTGTTATTAATTATTAATTGAATATAAAGTAATTAATTATAATCATTTTTAATAAATTCGTGAATTTACGCGCTCGCTCATCCTTACGAGCGTAATATTCACAATACCGCCTTATATTTAAATATAGAACTCACTCCAGATTTGTGTTTATCGATTGGCAGAAACTATGCCAGTGGTAATTTTATGTATCAAGCAAAGAGGCGGCTTACACAGGTCAAACACGACGAGACGAGAGGGGGAACACTTTAGAGCTTTTTATTGTGTTATGGGTCTGCAGCCGCGGGCTCCCTGCCTGCATAGTACCTACAAAATATTCCGTGGCCTGACCAATATTGCGAAAAATGGAAGCTATATGGATACCTATGTATAAGAGATTAGTCCGTGCCGTCTGTCCTAATTTATTAGCATAAGGGGAATCTCAATCAAATCAAATCAAGCTTTGTAACTCGAACACTTAATCGAATTAGACTTTAGAAGGGCTTATGCATCGTCATAAAAATTGATATACCACCGATTTGGAAAGTAATTTACTTACCTATAATTTTACATTTTGAAAAATAATTATGAGAAAGAACTATTATATTATGCAACCACCGCTTTACATTATCCTTAAATTAATTAATGCTATTGCTAACTACTTTATTCTTTAGATAATTTTAAGAGTTGTTAATACCTACATAGGTAGGTACATGGACGTATAAAAAAAGACGGACGGTATATCGCCTAAACATTGAGTGAAGCCTAGTAATGGCGGCGAAACATCCATGTGTGTGTGCCATGTTGCCATGGCAACAGCTGTGTTGATGACAATGGCGGCTGTATTTTTTTCTATAAATTTTGCCGTAATAATTTTGTCATTAAAACATAAAAGAAATAACTTGCTTCCCTATGGAATGTAATCCCTTGTGTTTTGTTATTTAAAATTGTACTGTTGCGACACCATTTAACCACGCAAGACGGCATTTTAAATATTTTTTGTGAAACAGTGACGCAGTTAATCAGTCGGTAGTTCACGACGTAATGGCGGCCGACTAGCTTACTATGGTGAGAGTGTGTGCGTGTTTATTGTCTTTACACGATCGCTAGCTTACTATGGTGGCTTCACGTTGTTTGTTCGTAATACGGCGTCCGTCTTTTTTTATACGTCCATGGGTAGGTATATTTTGCATATATGAATCTCAACTTATTGTTTTACTGTCATCTAGGTACTACATGATAAGTACATAATGGAAAAATATATTTTCTTATTACCCAATTTTTCGTCAACGTTACAACCATAACGCAACAACTGACACTCGTTCTCAAATAATTTCAATCGGAACCCATCACCTTCCTCGCGAATGCCGCAGACTTCATCCTTTACTTCATCGCACTTTATATTGGCACAAAATTGCATTTTCTCCCAGTCTTCAGTAGTCACATAAGTTATTGTAAGTACGAGGAAATAGTGCTTCATGGCATGAGATTAAATTTTCCGCTTGAATGCTCGTGTTTGTATGATTTGTTTTATCTTTCAAGAGTTATGAGGAAGGCATAATGTACTTATGGTCCTTGTGTTTGCTGTTCGACGTAAATAGATATATGTATTTTGCTTCTAGTAATATCCATGTTATATCAAATATTATCATAAGATTTTACATTAAAAATAGGAATGCATTTTGAATATTAACTGTACAAATATTTAGATTTACGAGAGATGTCTTCGCAATTTTCATATTGCGAAAGCTCTTTCCAAGAAATCGCATATTATAATTTCGCATATGGCTTCGTTCGGACTTCACAACATTACATGATAAAATGCTCCACACTCTATAGGTACCACCACATCTCATTCGCCAAAGTATCTCTTTTTGAACTGAACCGAATAACACATATTTCTACAGTATTTATTTTATTTTGCTTCAATCTAACAAATAAATCCCTAGTATGGTGTAAGTATCTTTTATTATTATATTTTGTGTATAAAACGCGGAGTTAGATAACATAGTAGTAATAATCTGGCGAGTCTGAAGCTGACGCTTGTATTATAGTTACCTATTTTATTAAATTTCATACTATAAAATAATAATATACTTAACCTAAACAAGTAGGTAACTAAACGTATATTTTCAATATGTACCCGTGTTTTATTTATCTAATTACGAATAATTATGTTTTTTTTTTTTTTTTTTTTTATTGGTAATAGGGAAGCGCTTGACCACAATCTCGCCTGATGTTAAGCTGAGATGTGGTCTAAGATGGAACGCGCTTCCCTAGAAGGTATGTATGTACTTATATATCCTTATAATAATAATGTATATATTATTATTATTATAATGTATATAATATTATTATTATAATATTAATTATTATGAATAATATTAGGTATTATTATAAGGATAATAAACTATACTCCAATCTCGTTGTTGTTGTCATTTAATACGATTTTAGGGAGCTTCTGTCTGTTGTCAGAGTAATTACCCAGTACTCTCGTTAGAATATAGGTATTTAGAACTATAACTTGGTAAAAGAAATAAAATACCTATGGAAGAATTATCGACAAAATTCCCATAATTCTCATTCCAAAATATAAAACATAACTATTTACCGACAGCAAATTAAAAAAAAACCGCAAATTCAATTACTGGTATTTAATTATTATCTAATAATAGAGATAGAAGTATTGTTAAACAAAACGAGGGCGGAGAACTATCATAATAATTATTATTATTCCTTTAATATGTTGGTTTATTGCTCTACTTATGTGTATTATAATACCGGAGAAGTCTAGTTAATAATGTTATGTAAAAGAAAAAACTAGTATAATAATAACTATACGGTTAAAATACTTTATTTATTTAGAGCTAGTAATACGTACTTAAAAATTTAAAATATCACAGAATTATTGTAGATACAAACTAAGTATCTGTTATAAATAAAAGTAAAAAGAAAAAACAAATCTGTCACTCGTTGTACTTTAGAAAGGCGGGAAATATTTACATTCATTCATTCATTTAATATCATATCCCAATAACCAAGAAGAGAATGAATTTATCAGTTTGTAAAAGATTAAATATCCCGTATTTTAGAATAAAACTCATTAAGAAATACAATGTCATTATTAAATAATGTGATCAAATATCATTGAGTTGTTTACAAATATATATTTGCCACCAATTGTTGCATGTCGTATGAAGGTCTATAGTGAAAACGCGTCTTAACACTGAGTTTGTGTCAAAACTCAAATGACAGCTGTCAGCTGTTTATGTCATATTATGTCAACAGTCAATGTCAGACTGTAAAACAGGTTAAGTTTTCGTTTTAATTCTTGAATTTTATTACATAAAAATGCATAATATTTTCAAAGTGTAAATTGAATAATATATAAAATTGCATAAAGTAAATAACATAATTTTTTCTGCAGGTGAAAGTCACGCCATAATATAATACAAATTTTACGATGTAAATTAACTTTGAACAATATAAAAATGACTTCAAAAACGGATATTGTCAAGCCTAAAACGGTCAGGGTCTTCGATTTAGATGATTTTGAAAAACTTCTGAGAGGAATAAAAGTTGCAGCATGTATGATAACAGAATCACATCAAATTGGTAAGTAGTTAGTAATATTTCCTTAACATATGGATTTAAATGGTCCACCTAGTGTGGTGTAATAATGTCTATTACCATGAGTGAAATGTTATGAAATCCATGTAATGAATCTTGTGATTGCACATCTTATATATAAAATTCTCGTGTCACAATGTTAGTCTGCATACTCCTCCGAAACGGGTGGACCGATTCTCATGAAATTTTCTGTGCATATCGGGTAAGTCTGAGAATCGGCCAACATCTATTTTTCATATGTACCACGGGCGAAGCCGGGGCGGACCGCTAGTATTAGTATAAATTCTGTTTCCTACTTTATAATAAAGTTCCTTTCTTACTGTATCTAAAAATTGTTTTTTTTAAACTTTGTTTATAAAATTTCCAATACTTGCACAATATTTTTACTTGAGGCATTTTTTTATACAATTCTCTATTGAGAGTATTAAATATTGTTATCACAATAAATGTGAATTTTAAGTATACCTTATAATAGAACAGAGATAAAATAAACAAAAGTATTTTATCATATAGATTTTTAAGCTATTGCATAGCTTCTATCGCGGGCCTTGAGCGCGGTGACCAAATCCAGAAATTCCGTAACGAAAAATCAAAAATGTCACGCTCCCCACTCCGACGGGCGCGGAGGTGTGGCTTGAAGGCATAGCATGCAATAGCTTTACCGCGGCAGTCCCCGAGTGCCACACGTCTTTTTTATTTATAAATTTGCCTTAACATAATAAATTGTATTTAATTTACCTTAACCCAAATTATTCCAGTCGACGAACAAAGTGTCATCAAGCGTCTTAACGCACTTACATTGAATGGAGCAAGCGATGGTAACTGCTGCTCATGCTGCGGAGTGGGTCCTTTCGAGACTCGGGCGCAACAGACTGCACATTATAAACATCACTGGCATACACATAACTTGAAGCGGAAGCTGTTTGGGAAGTCTGCGCTCAGTCTGGGACAATTTAATTCTAGACAAGGTATTTTTTTTAATATAGGGTTTTGTTGTTTGTAACAGTATATAAATGAAATGGCAATTTAAAAAGATTTTTGCTTTTTAATTTAGAGAGTATTACAGTTAACTTGGCTGTTTTCAGTCCATTGTATGTCGGTTTTATTCATACTAAGGGTATGAATAAATAAACCTCCTGAAGTTAGTCTCTTTTTAAAATATTACGATTGCTTCTATAGTTTTGATTGATTATTATGACTAATTTTGTATGTGAACAAAAACTTGTTTAGGCAGCAAATACCTCAAAGTAAATGCGATTGCATTTTTTTCTATTTCATGTTTATGACAAACTTATAAGGCTTTACAAAATCATACTGATTTACCAAATGTTTATTAAAAGACCAAACACAATAAATTCTTTATTTTCAGATGATAATTCAAGTGTATCAGGCAGTGACTCGGAGACAGAGAGCACAAACTCCAAACCAGCAAGTGATCTATTCGCAGCAGCGACTAGACATTGCAAGGCCTTCTTCACTAATAAAACTGGACAAGTCTTCTGTATATATAGATGTATATTGCATCATAAAAAGGTTAGTAAATTAGATGTTTTATGTTAATAATTTTTTATGTTTTAAAGTTCTAACAATTAGCTCTTTTGTCTATAATTTTTATTATTTTAATATCCATTGGGCTGTTGCAATTTTAATATAGGATTTTCTAGAGTTTATATTAAATTAAAATGCAATTCTTATTGCTATATTCTTATTCTTATAAGAATATCAAAATTAGAATGAACTTAATTTTAATAACCTTGGAATGAGTAGTAATTAAATACAATTATTTCAGGAAGAATTATCTTCCGATGGCGAAGGCTTCGCATGGGTGGAGCGCTGTCAACGTCTAACCATACCAGGCTATCAACGGTGGGCAGTATTAATGGTAAGAAATAAAATACATATAAACATTTTGACTGTATTGAAATACATACGCCGGTTTAAAAATACCTTAATATAAAACAATACTTTGTTTAACTTGTAAAACAGTTGAAATAAGCACCTTATTTCATTGCAGTTGTGTTCAAAGTCTATTGAACTGGTAATTAGAAAACCCTGCCCTATACACAGTATATGGACAGAGTTTTGCTTTGGATAAATGTTGTGTGTGAATTGCTTATTGTGCATTGATAATCTCTATATATAAAAATGATATATATTTCCCTTGGTCATGGCGTCACGCGTGAACGGGGGGACTGATTTCGATTATTCTTTTTTTTATAAAATTCCTTGAAGTACGAGGATGGTTCTTATTGAGAGAAAACGTAAACATGTAACGAGTGAAGCCGGGGCGGACCGCTTGTTATTTATATTTATCTCTGTGTTTATACAATAAAGTTATAATAATAATAAAGTTATAATAATATAAGTTTTTAAAAATAAAAGACCGCCTCCTTGGTACAGTGGTTGACGCGTGAGTGTAGCACCGAGGGGTCGGTCTGGTAGGACCATAGAAATCTAAATAACAAGACACTAGAAGTCGTAAGCGTGCGTGACCTTGTCGCCACTCAGGTGATTTGCACATCACCAGTGCATTCGTCACTGTTCAGTTGCTCTGGAGACGTATGAGTGTATACATGGTGTGTTTCAGCAATTCCCATTGCGGAAATTCTTCCACAAGTTGTAATTATACTTATAAAGGAATAATATTTCATCGGAAAATATTTTTTTTTAGAAATAATGCCGTTTTTCCTTAAAATTATAGAATACAGTAGAACCTCTATAAGTCGAATACCAAGGGAGACGCCAAAAAATTCGAGTTATAGAGTTTTCAACTTATGGAGGATTTTGAACACCTGACACCAATCAAGCAAACACGTGTTTACGTGAGTCATAGATTTATTATCGTATACTCCTAAAATGTTTTCTAAGAAACAATAGTGTACTTACATTGTCGGCACGTTCTTAAAGTCGGTAACTTATTTTTGTTCCAACAATAAAGGTAATAAATTCCTAATGATCAAGTTGTAAAGGTTGTAAAATAAAATAAAACATTGCTATGTTCGACATACAGAGGTCAAATTTAATTTTTCGAGTTATAGAGTGAAAATATGTACCAAAATGGCTTGGAGGGACTCGGTGATTATTTCGACTAACAGAGGGTAGAGATTTCAAGTAATGGAGGTTTTGGTGTTTGAAGGGAAGGGAACAAAACATTTTTTCGAGATTTGGAGGTTTTTGACTTATCGAGGTTCGACTTAACGGGGTTCTACTGTATTTACAAGTATTACGAGTGTCACCATAGTAATCGAAATAACAATGAATGACACAGTCGACCATTCTTATTATCACGTTTGTTCGTATTGGAGCAAAAAGTCTCATATACTTAGGGATGTTATTCTAAAATAAACCGTAAATTCGTGCGTTAGGATACATATTCAAAAGCTTAATTTAATAGATAAGTTAGTTTTCACTAAAATCAAGCTGTCCAATAAAAGGCATAGTTTACTTGTGTGTACTGTTTAGCTTTCGGTTTGAATGTGTTGATTTTGGCGACACCGGTTTTCATACGAATTATGACATTATAGCACTTCTATGTGTCTTGTTATTTAGATTTCTATGGGTAGGACACAGAAGGCTGATCACCTACTTGTCCCTAAAGAAAATCGATCAGTGAAACAGATGTTTGATGCATCTGCCCCTTACCCCTCTAGGGGACATGGGACTTCACTTCTTATACAATAAAGAAAGATGAATTTCATCAAACACACAGGTATCCGGGGGCCATTTCGCTGGTGCAATATTTTCCGGGGCAGTACCAGTTGTGCACAAAACGCACCACTCGTACGTGACGCGGCGCGGGCAGGGCCAGGCGCAGAGCGCGCGGGACCAGCACGGGAACATGCCGCGATCTGCTGGCGCTAGCTTGAGGCGATACAACCAAGCGGCTTTCTTGGAGGTGAAGGGGAATTTAGGGAAACTTATTGAAGTGAAAACTTCTTTAGCGGCGTTGGGTATAAAATCTTAAACTCGCGTCAGGACACGTGACCTGATCGAAAAAGCGTAAGACGGATGGATATCAAACATGCTCAACGTTAATAATCAAGTTTTCACTTCTGCCGGCACTCCCGGAGTGCAACCCGTCTTTTTATGTGACTGTTTATAAGGACAGTAACGGAGCTTTTAGATGTTTTTTGTATGTTGAACGTATTATATAGCTGCGCTCCGTGGTTTTACCCGCGTGGCTCCGCTCCTGTTGGTCTTGATCGTGATGATATATAACCTATAGCCTTCCTCGATGAATGGGCTATCTAACACTGAAATAATTTTTTAAATCGGACCAATAGTTCCTGAGATCAGCGCGTTCAAACAATGTATCAAACAAACGAACTCTTCAGATTTATAATATTATAGTATAGATAATATTATGTTATTGAAACTGAACACAAAATAAAAAGTTTGTGTTGATATTGATTGATGTGAATAAATTTTGGTACATGACTATAACCAAAAATTTTTTGAACAAATTCTAGTTATGTTACATTTGTGAAATTAACAAATTGATTGGGATACGTGAACTTTGTTTCCAATATGGCAATAGTTATTATAATTACGATCACTATGTGGTAACAGAATCTTTTAAAACTCCTGATTCTTTCAGCACGTGCAAGAAATAATATCCGCTTGGTCGGAAGACCTGATTGGCTGTTCACTAGTACTATACCGCGCGGTCGGCTCGACCAATCAGGCGGCGTTATTTGGCAAGAACTCTCCGCTCAATAGAGATGACTTTAGAGTTAGAGCTTTGCCGTTCCCGACAAGGAAACCTACTTATAAGGAGGTGAAACGGGTGCACGATACTTTGGCTAGTATTGAGGTGTATGGTAAGTGTTATTGGATCTAGATTTTTGTTTTACATTAAGTTAACTTGTTTGTCCAGCAGTGATATATTTTGCTAGGACACCAATATATTCTTGAATTTTTAGAAATCGTTTTTTTTAAACCTCATATACAAAATAAATCAAATTGATTATTCTTTGAAACTTTTGACTCTTTTACTTTACATTTTACTACGTATAATGAAGATTTATGTGTAAATTTTAGTGCTAAATTTTCCTATCCCGATCCGACCAGACGTTTGAACGTGCATATTAATAAAAAGTAGTGAAGTAAAAGAAGTATTCGAGTCAGTTAATATCCAATAACATATACAATATCGGCTACATTTTATGTAATGAAGTAAATATATTTGCAGAAACAATGGAATTATTCCAAAAAGCTCTAATCGCGTCGACTGTGAAAGACGGCAAAGCGGCTGATCCCAATGCTGAAAAAAATAAAACACAGAAGAGTCCTGGAAAACCTATTGATAGAGCAAAGTCGAGGTAATATATTAGTGTCGTCTTAAATATTAAAATGATGTACGATTTTTAATTAATAATAGTTGATAGTCTTTATATTTTATCTTCTACTAGCTTACCGCCCGCGGCTTCGCCCGCTTTGTCTTAAACCTAATAAATTATATACTAAAACCTTCCTCTTGAATCACTTTATCTATTAAAAAAAACCGCATCAAAATCCGTTGCGTAGTTTCAAAGATTTAAGCATACAAAGGGACATAGGGACAGAGAAAGCGACTTTGTTTTATACTATGTAGTGATGATTATTGTATTGGTAACATAATACAGTCAATAGACAAAACAAAAACAAAAATAGTTTAACTTTTATCATGAAAATAATTCTTCAGTTATTAATAAGAGCATTTGTAGGTTAGAAACATATTTTTTTAAAGGGAACGTACTCCACGCGAGTTACCAACTCAAATGCTGTCGAGTGAAGATGAGGGTCCATGCTTTATAGACTCTGAAACTCCTGTAGGTATGTAAATTGTTTAGAAATTAAAGACTTTTAACGGATTTTAAATGCGATTTATTCATTATACATACAGTGGTGGTCACATAATTAAAGACACCCCCTAATTGACCATAAAATATTTATTTTAGGAAGTACAAATATCTGAAAAAGGTATTTAATCTAGTATTATTTTTTTTAAACCATACAAGACAATATGTTCTTTAAAATGAGGGACAAAAAATAGTTATATTCCTTGTTAGTTTCGACACTTGCTCTCTGTGGGAATGTAACACAAACTTTGTTAACGTACGTGTAGCTGGCCACTTAATTAAAGACAACAAGAAATCAGTTATAATTTTTATAAATAAAAAGAAACGGCATTGTGCTTTACTTCGTTTTGTCGCGTAATTTCATAAATCGTTGACACTCTATAATTTTTTTGGGTATTTTTAACTTTTAAAATTAAAATTCATACGTTTAATAGTTTTAATATCAATTATTATGGTTAAAAATAAGAGTTGCGACTCGTCCACAAGAAAAAATATTTTTAACTTCCATGATAATTAAACTATTTCAAGGATATGGTTATGAATGCTATAAAACATGTCAAGATGCTCCACACGATCGAAAACGTACTCAGAAAAGCAAAACCACTGAAAAAATAAACTAAAATACTCGGCCGAAAGATTCAAAAATGGTGTTGTTGGCTAAAAAGATCCATTTAAAGGGTCGGAACTGATACAGTTCAGAGTTGTATGGTGCAGCAGGCTTGAAGGGGGTGTCTGCAAGGATAATAAGACGGAGACTGTGTGAGGAAAACTTGCACTGAAGAGTATTTCGGAAAGTACCACTTTTGAAAAAACAAAATGTGAAGGCAAGATTTCACTTTGCTACAAAATACGAACACTGGACTGAACGAGAATGGAAACATGTGCTGTTTTGGCATGAAACTAAGATTAATATGATTAATTCTGTCAGAAAACAATATGTAAGACGCCATCTCAATAAGGAAATGGATCCAAGATACTCTAAAAAGTAGTCATACATGGGGGTGGAAATATCAAAGAGTGGCGCTGTTTTTCTGGACTTGGTGTTGGACCTGTCAAAAAGACAGAAGGCAACATGGATAAATTCCAGTACAAGTATATTTTAGAGCAATCCATGCTGCCCTATGCAGAGGAAAATTTACCTGTTGTTTGGACTTTTCAACACGATAATGATCCTAAGCACACAGCAAAAGTAGTGAAGTGCTTGTTAAGGAATCAATCTGTAACTGTTTTGGATTGACCCCCCCTACAGTCCGGATTCAAATCCGATCGAAAACTTATGAAATCAAGAAAGAAAGAAGTCGCGGCAAAGCTATCATCAAACGTCGACTACCTTTGCAAAGCATTTTCGAAGAATGGAACCAATTTAGTGATGCAACTTGAACAAAATTAGTTGCTTCAATGCCCAAGAGCTGTAAACCGTCATTACTGCCAAAGGACATGCAACCAAATATTGAAAAGTGTAAAAATGTTTTGTAAATACGTCAGGTATTTTGTGTTGTAAAAATAATCTCATTAAAATAATAATTTTTTATATTTCTTAAAAGCGAGTCTAATGTCTTTAATTATATGGCCAGACCTTTGCTAGGTTAAAACTGCTAGTAGTACGGATGAACCGAATAAAATCTAACAAACCGACAAGTTTTGTAGATAAAATTTAGTTTAGCATTAGACAACACATACCTGAATATTTTAAAATTATTTAACAAGTTCCAATGGTAGTGTAAAAAAAAATTTTGAGAGAAGTGTCTTGGGTAGTATAAAATGTTCTTAGTGTCTTTAATTATGTGACCACCACTGTATATTAGTCCGCCCGTGACCACGCTCGCTGTAAAGTGTTCGAAACGTAAATAATATAATGAATAAATCGCGTTTAATATCCGTTAAAAATCTTTAGTTTCTAAATGTATAATACTCGCGTAAAATCTAACACTAGAAAATACTATGTAAATTGTTTTGAAAAAATCTTGATCGATAGATTTTTTGTTTAATTATACATTTGTCCCTGCGAAACTTTACTGTTCTATAATAATGTAGTATTGAGTTATGTCATCATATCTGAGAAGTATAATCAGGACAGCCACAGAGCGTAATATATCGTTGAATGTCCGTAGATTCACTTTCACTTATTCACAGATAATTTGAGCAAGCTGAAACAAATATTTTAGAGCATATACTGCATACAAACAAATCTAAAAGAAAAACGATGTCAACATAACATATTATTTCACATTTCCAAAGAGCGTATACGCACTTTGCAGGTAGCCGCATTGCGGGTAGCCGTCCGGCTGACCGCAAGCACAATTATGTACGGAATATTCATTTCTATGCGCACTGTGCGGTCTGCGGTAGCCGCATAGTGCGTATACGCTCAAAGTTAAGTTAAATTTAAAACAATTTTTGCAGTAATTTCTTAAAATCAAATCATAATTCTAACATTTTATTTTCACAGGCTGGATAAAAACTCTTTCCGAACAGAGTTCAAAGGGAGTTATAACAAACTCAAGGAAGGACCTTCTAAACGACCATTCAGTAAGCGCCCATAGTTCTTGCAGCGAACAAGAGAATGTACAAGAGAAGAGAGTTAAGAAGAAAAAGAAGAAGAAAGAAGAGAAGCCCGTGAAGAAGCCGGTGGTGGTGCAGAAGATACCCGCTAATATTAAGAAGGTATACTTAATTTGGTTGTATTAGCAAATAGCACTGAATTTTAGCCTCTATGGTATTGGTTATAAAGTACATTATTCATTTCATTTCTGAATTGGATCTTTTTTGTTGATGGACCATCACAATTGGTAAAAATATTTAAATAGTTTTAAGTTACAGGTATTTATAATAGGATAGAATACATTTTATTAAAATTAAAATAAAATCCTGATGGGTGATATTAATTCATAATAAAATCATAATATGTATTACTACTAAAAAGGAAAGCCTGAATTTTTTATTACAATGTTTAAAAGTATATAAAATATATCTTTCGAACGCAACTTTTCAAGACAATACAAAAGTGGTCACATTTATTCAAAGTTCCATTGCTACCCTATAACTAACATAAATTCTTTAAAAATTGTTACAGATGTGGAAAGTGATATCTGGCAATGAACAAAGCTCCCTAGAGACGATTCTAGAAGCGTGGGAGGGGGATTTGGAAGAGGCGTGCAATATTCAAGACCCGAGCGATGGTAACACCGCGCTGCATAAAGCCGCTATTGCGGCTAAACCTGAAATGGTTACGTGAGTAAAATTATACATTTTTTAATGGATATAAAAGACAATGGTATATAGTTATTCTGTTTGTAAATAAACCTTGTTGTACTGTTTAAAATGTATGTTATAGAAGTTTTGGATAGGATTTACTATACAAATTGGATATACAAATTATTATATATACAAATTGGATAATGTTACAACCGTTATAACTGTACGATATATTAAGAAGAAAGATCGTTGCGTGTTTGTATAATTTATTTAATGCTTTAGAGTCTTTAGACCTATAATTGTGCACGTAATACACAAGTCATCGCCACGTCACGTCTTGCAATCGTGAATGCTTGCATCTTGCGTAGAAACAATAAGAACGGAGCGGCAACGTCGCATCAGCCTTTCTTTGTGCGGCCGCAGACAGTTTTAATTATTGTTTGATGAAAATGTGTGTACATTAAGGTCTTCAATTTTCAATCTAGCAGCAAAATATGTTTATATTGTGAAAATATTAAAATATAACCTAAGTTATTACTAACATCAATTGTGATTTGTATGGACCTCTGTCTGAACTAAAATTATTAGTGATGCTCACCGCGGTCATGTTTACCAAATAAATTTTTTTTTGTCATTTTATATGTAAAGTTATTATATTTTCATATTTCAGTGCACTCCTAACAGCTGGCAGCGATCCCTGTATCCGTAATCACCAATTACAAACTCCATACGCGGCGTCACCGCACCATGACACTAGGATTGCCTTTAGAATGTTCCAGGCGCAGTTCCCTGATAAATATAATTATAATAAGGTTAGTGTTGAATGGTTAAGGATATTTACTATGAAGAATTTAGTTTTTAGATTAAATGAAAGTAATTGAATTGTTTGAAAATATCTCGACATGCATCACTCTTTTATAGAACTAGGTTTCCGCCCGCGGCTTCGCCCGCGCAGTCAAAGAAAAACCCGCATAGTTCCCGTTCCCGTGGGATTTCCGGGATTGCGTCATTTTCCCGGGATAAAAAGTAGCCTATGTCCTTTCTCGGGTATCAAAATATGTATCTCTATACCAAATTTCATGAAAATTGGTTCAGTAGTTTAGGCGTGATTGAGTAACAGACAGACAGACAGAGTTACTTTCGCATTTTCAATAATATAACTATGGATTAAGTTTTAGCACCTAGTTTTAGCGACACTCCACATAAACAATACAAAAAATCCTATAAACGAAAACTATGAACGCAACATTGATATATGTGCGATTTAACACTCATCCGAAACTTTATGATTCCTGAAAATCTTACTGGTCAATTACTAAATCCTAACTAAATTATCATAATGACTATAATGTTTGAAATTATCTAAATATATGGTAATTTAAATATCTCTTTACAGTCGCAGATCCCGGGACCAATCACACCAGAATTGCTAGAGATAGAGAAAGAGAAGAAAGCGCAGCAGAAACGCGCGAAACGGCAGAGAGAGAAAGAGAAACAGATAGAGAAGAATAAAACTAACCAATTCTTGCAAATGACTGATTCCCAGAAGGTAGGTTGTGGAATATAGTAAACTAAAAGTTATTCAAAAATAATATTACCTGCTTTTTTCTTCGATATACTCATAAAATATAATTTATTAGAGATAATATTATTGTTAATATTATATACTTACTAGCGGTCCGCCCCGGCTTCGCCCGTGGTACATATTTACGTTTTCTCTACATAAAAACCATCCTCGTACTTCAAGGAATATAATAAAAAAAGAATTATCGAAATCGGTTCAGCCGTTCCGAGTTATGCGCTTACCAACACATTTTGCGATTCATTTTTATATATAAGATTTAATGTATTATTATTTCTAGTTATTTGTATGTAACTGTAATTGTATATCAGTTAGACCAAAAATACTAACTTTTATTATACCTGGGAGATATTACTTACTAGCTGCGCTCCGCGGTTTCACCCGCGTGGCTCCGCTTCTGTTGGTCGTAGCGTGATGATATATTATAGCCATAGCCTTCCTCGATAAATGGGCTATCCAACACCGAAAGAATTTTTCAAATCGGACCAGTGTTCTTGAGATTAGCGCGTTCAAACAAACTCTTCAGCTTTATAATATTAGTATAGGAAAGTTAAAAGTGTCCTTCTTACCTTTTTTATACAGAACCTAATATTTTAATAGCATATTATGATCTTACCTTGCTTTTTCATTATCTTCAATTATTAAAAAAAATATATATTTGTTTTGTTTTCAGGTAAAAGCAGAAGTACCTAAATGTTTTCTATGCGGAGCGAATCTACCAAAGACTCCATTTGAATATGATTCCTACAAATTTTGTACCATTAGATGTCTGCAAAACCACAGGAACGTCAGACCATTGCATAAAAGCGCTTGAATGTATTGTAAATAAAGTTTTTTTAAAAGATGTGTTTTTTTTATTATTTCAAATTAATCATCCTTTTCTATGAAATTATTTTAAAAGTACGTAAATGCCCACAGGTAATGTAAATACATAGGTGAAGTTATTGAGCAGATACAAATGTATCTGCTCAATAACTTCACCAATTTTAATGATTAAAAAAATATCTGTTTGAAATTACATATTGTGATGATGCAATAATTTAATCTCCTCACACTCAAACATTTATTTGTTCAATTAGACTACTTCTAGAAGCACTTTTAATCGTAATTACTTATTTTTAACATTTACCGCCGATTCGGAAAGCAGTATCTTTTGGATATGAACCGGCAAGAAACTCCATAGTTGCTATTTTAATTCTACTAAGTAATATTATAAAATATGCGAAAGTTTGTGAGGATGTGTGTTTGTCACTCTTTCACGCAAATACTACTGAACATTAGATTGAAATTTAGCACACATATAGAGGACACATAACTTGGATTAACTAAATTTTTGCTAGTAAGTCAAAAGTAGAAAGAAATTCGTCAGTTGAATATTAACAGCTATAACAGTTAATATGACGAACGGACGAAGGTCTTTGTATTAAAGCTAAAGGTGGTTATTTTGAAAATAAATATATATTTACGTTAAATAATACTGTACTTTTATTATTTAGTAGTCACCGTTATTCTGTGTAAAAGAAAAATAAAATAAATCGTAAAATAATTTGTCAACGTATTTCAGAGTAATTACTGTAGTTACCTACTGCATCTTTTTGTTCCAATAAACTTAGGTAGATTAAATTAAAACAAAAATGAATTATTTACTGTAATATTATTCTACAACAGCTAAATTAAATTCGTGTGATAAAAAAAAGAAATCAATAACAAAAGTTTTAAATTTGAAACAGCAGGTATAGTACGACATAAAAGAGATGAAATTAATTATTTTGGAACTAATTCGTTTTTCATTACCTGGCAACCCTGAATTGCCAATGTAGCTGTCAAGTTGAATAAAAATTTGTTGTTTTTTTCGTGAAGTGGAGAATTATTGAGATAAAATTGTTATTTAGAACAAGAAATTTAAATAAAAAAGGAGACATCATGAAAAAGGTTAAACGTAGCGGTGTCCGTGATGTCGTGTATAAAGTTTTTATTCGGTGTTTGTCCGAATTTCAAGCTGGAAAGTTATTGACTGATTTGGAAAACGTTTACAAACGTACAGCAGAATATACCGGTGAGATTCCATTTATTTTTGTTCAGTACTACGTAAAATAGAATATTCCATTAGTGACGAGTGTTAAATGTGTGTATGTATGGCGATTATTACGTTTTCGCAATTTAATTTGAGGTTATTTGTATGTAAAAAAAAACTTGTTTTTATAGTGCGACCAGCACAATTTGAGTCAAGAAGTTATATCCAATCCAACCAGCCTCAAATAAAGTACCTAGTTTAGATTTTACTACATAGTATAGTGATAATTGTTTTCATACAGCTATCTATTAATCAATCAAACCATAAGAAAAAAAATCATATTTTAGATTTAGCTTACTAACTACTTACTAGTGTAGCGCAGGGACGCTGGCCTCCTACATTAAAAAAAAATTAATAAAATAAAGGAAGTTTTAGTTTTAAGCTACTATAAAAATATGTTAAATGTACTATTTGATTTTATTCATCTTAATTCGTTTGTTATAGGGGTTTCTGAAAGCACAGTACGCAGGATAGTAGAGGAAGGGAGTAGAAATGAAGGCAAATTTTCAACGCCAGCCAAACATAGGAGAGGTACTTCGAAACAGAGTGATGATCAGTCCTTTGAAGGAGTAGAATATTTAGATTTTGATGAATTATATTAATGTACAAAATTTATCTACAAAAAAAAATAAAAATATGTAGTTTTCAAATCGCCTTGTTTTTTTTCTACCCGACGGACCCAGAAAGAGGGTAATGTGTTTGAGCTGCATGTATGCTTGTTTGTTTGTATGTTTGATTCTATGTGCGCCTCTGCAGTCTAAACACTTGACCGATTTTTATAAAATAACTAATTCCAAATACATTTAAGTAAAATTTGACCTAGGTAGGTCAATTAAAATACTAATGTATTTTTGTCTTAAATTTACACTATTGCTACAATGAAACAATTATAACGGTTTAAATCGCGGTATTTATTTTAGATTATATTATATAGATTTTTAGATTTTTATTCTATAGTATCAAGATCGCTTGCGTCGCAGTATCAGTGTTGCTATATGAGCGACGGTGGCGCCCTCATTTATTTTCATCTCTTTTGTGTCGCACTGTAATTTATAAATTCAAATTTAAACTGAATTTATCACAAACTTTCGCGCCAACTTGCATTTTTTTAAGATTTAATGGCCTGGTATGGATTCGAGACCTTATGGCCAAGCATTGAGTATTATTACTACGTAATACGTATAGAGGAGACACCACGAACAAAATCTGTTCGACAAACGCGGCGGCGCGGGGCGGCTTGTGACTCATAGATTAAGCGATGTTATCGACCACAGACATGTATATATAAGTAGACAACGCAAGTACCGCGATCTGTATGAAAACCAAGCGTGTCATATTTTTTGTACTGACCTTGACGCGTTATGACGTCACGAGCGCTTTTTAGTGATGTTAGTTTCATTTTACGCTAAATCGATTAGGCCGCCACTCGCGCGGCGATTCTAGTATCGTCCTATCCCATCGAAGTAAATCGAAAGAAATCAGATCAAACTAGATCTATGTCTAAGAGGTAGTCAAATAAATGAATCGTAATCGATTACTAAATCGATTCAAGACAGAAAAATGATAATTACCATAGACAGAGGGATGATAAAATAAAGTTATAAACCTTTTAATATTCTAACAAGTAAACTAATGTGTTTTAGCTTTTTCTTACATATGCCCATTGAGTTACCATGTACTACGTACTAGAGAGGCCATCGAAAGAAAGTAATGAAACTGTCAATCAATCAATCTTTATGTCCCGTTGCATCGATCCATTTTCCTTTTATGTTCGGGTTACTTGGAAAACTGAAAAAACAAACATAGTCTTAGCAATAAGGAGTTTTCTTAAAAAACTCCCAAGATGACACTTTAACTAATGGCGTCCATGTCATAATATTTATTTTTAGTACCTTTGTATTAAAATACTTAAAAGTTCTAGGTCAAGTCGTATTAAATGACAAAAAAAAAATCTATGCCTTTTTTTCTGAAAAATTGCTCCTTCAAATTATCATTTTTCTGTTCGATTATAAAATCGATTAGAATCGAGAACTGTTGCATCAAATGAACATCACTAACCACAAAATTGGACAGAAAAATGAGAACAGAAAAATGAGAAGACGCTATTCATTGCTTGTTATCATACGACGCGATCTTTACCGTGCCAAGTAAAAGCCGCAATGTATTCCGAATCATTTCGTATGATTTGGTATCCGTGTTTGTCACGATCGTTTTCCACAGATATTCTTTATTTGATTTTAAAATAAATAGTGCATATTCTGATTAGAAAATTACTTACCGGTGGAAGGAAACATCTCTGCTAACTCGGCCACTCACAGCTGTGGAGTTTCTACAGTTTATAACGGCGTAATTCGGCATTTTACTTTATTCAGCTTCACGTCTTTCCTTGGCGAACTGCAAGCGCGGACTGAGTGTAGGCCAGCGTCAAGTAAGTTTCATAATCGTAGTTTGGACACGGGAAGTACATACACTCGCTTAGTCTATCTTGATATATGTCCGTGTTATCGACTGTGTTATCGACTCACCGCTATAGGCGAAATTTGTAAATACATATCTGCCTATTATTTATCAATTAAGAACAATCAATAGGTATATATATCAACTTTGGGTATAGTTGCTAGTTACATATTATTTTTTATTGTTGCCCCACCTTGAGCCTATGGCTACGCCCTTGGTGTGGCCGGTTGACCTCTGTTGAGCGGAACATAAGTGATGTAGGCGGTGTCTTCTCCATACGTACCTAGTAATAGCACAGGTAGTAAATAGTATCTCAATGTGGCCGAGTTATATTTTAGATCGCCAACTTGCAAGTACCTAGCTCAAACTTCACATCTGCACGTGCTGTTTGCGCAAACAACAATATGCTGTTGTAAAAATGTTCGTGCAAACTAAGTTTGCGCGTTTGTCGCTTCTTAAACCTAAAGGAAAAAATTCAACACTGTGATTCAACATAACTAGCTTCATTGCTTATTTACTAGGTGGCGTTGTGTTCAAAATGAATGAAATTAAAAAAAAATATTATTATGTTTATTAGGACGCTTATGAAGACATAAGTAGACTAAACAATTTAAATGTAAAAAAAATAAACGATTTTTTTTTCAATAACTACATGTATCTAATCAAGTTATTAGTTACTAATTTCTTTTGCCGTCTGAAAATTTACCTTTTTACCCAGTGTAGGTAATAATATAAACTTTAAATGTTATTTTTTATCTGAGTGAAGCCGGGACAGGTGGATAATATTTTAAAGTGTAGGTATTTTCCACTTATAAATTGTTTGCTTATATTTTAAGGAAATGAAAACTTTTCGGAAGTTCGTCTGTTCGTGCAACTTTTAGGTACTTTTTTTAAAGATGAGCTAAAAATATACAAGGATATTTTTAAAGGTCTTTAAAGTGACATACTTACTTAAAAATTTCACGAAACTTTTTTATTACACGCGCTTCTAAAATCATAAAATTGTATGGCGAGTTTTTACGACTTCCAAAATATATATATGGGTCGAACACAGTAATGGCACGGGTAATGGTGCAACACAAGATCCTTTTTAGAAGTTAGCATGAACTAAGAATACCTAGTACCTAATAAAAATTATCACTAGTAACTAGTTAGTACCTACATTTTTATGAAAGTCAATATAAATAATGAGAATAGGTATTCCATATTACCACTAATACCTACTTAATAAAGTAAGTTATTGATTCGTGACTCGATAATTTTATTTTTAAAAACTAATGGTAATGAATAACGTTAATTTGGTTGTGTATAGCAGATTAGCTGTGCCCCGCGGTTTTTCCCGCAGTGCTCCGCACCTGTTGGTCTTAGCGTGACGATATATTATAGCCTTCCTAGATAAATGGGCTATTTAACACCGAAATAATTTTTCAAATGGGACCAGTAGTTCCTGAGATTAGCGCGTTCAAATAAACAAACACATATAATGCGGAGACAAAGAATAATAATCATTAGTAGGTACCTATCTACACGTCATTATTACTTCTTTATATTATATCTTACGAATGGCATATTTACCATCTTAGACCACATATTATCAGCTTAACATGAGGCGAGACTGTGGTCAAGCGCTTAACCTTATCCACAACAAAAAAATAAATAAAAAAATAAGAGGTAGTAGGTAGGTAGATTTGGAGGTTTTGAACTGACTGAAACGAAATGAAAAGGTTCCATAATAAAATATTTAGCCAAGTTCATATTCTTTTACCATTTTGATTATAATCGAATAGCAGTTTTTGGTAGAGGCGGCTTTAAACAGCTATAAGTAATACCTACACATGCAAGTAACGGACTAAACATTGAAGCATTGTACTGTATAATTTTACCTTAATAAAAGAATTTTACCATCGGTTTTACATGCATAATGTCTGATTTTGCTCCGAGTCAGGGCGTCAAGAGTGAATTCACGTTTCCACTACTGACAATTATAAAATATATTCTAACATTCTTTAGTTATGAATGGGTAATATTTGTATTGTAATTAGAAAATTAGTATAGTAGGTAAGTATGGTTTGTTATTTGGATGGCTGTATCGCAAAATGTGTTGGTAAGCGCATAACTCGAGAACGGCTGAACCGATTTCGATAATTCTTTATTTATTATATTCCTTGAAGTACGAGGATGGTTTTTATGTAGAGAAAACGTAAACATGTACCACGGGCGAAGCCGGGGCGGACCGCTAGTTTAAAATAAATACAAATGACGACACCCTAATACTGTTTAATGTTTATGTTGTCGAGAATTGTAAAAATATTTTTAGAGTATAATTAATTCATTATATGCTAGAATTTATTATTTAATAAGGCTAAGTTAAAATACAGTTAGGACTTTATCCATATTAGACGATTTTTTTTACAAGATTCAGTATTTCTATTATTTAACGCTCGTCGGTTTATAAAATTGAAATAAAATAAATATTGTGTAAAAAATGATAATAAATATTAAGGAAATGTTGATCGAATTTGACCTTTAAAGGTACCGTGCCAAAAGCTCAATTAACATTCATCCTTCCTATAGCGTAGTCAAGTACCTAAATACCACTTTTGCATGCACCACTTACTTATGAAATTTGAGAATTTAAACGAACGGACGTCCTAAAAAATACGAGACATCTGGTTACCCTATTCCGGAAGCACCCATATGCACGCATATTTAATTCGCTAATGCGAAATTTAAGGAAACCCTAACTGATATTGTGAACTATTAGTATTTATAATTATTTATTAATTACAATCATAATTATTTATTACTTAGAAAGAAATTACTATCTTAAAATGCAACGGTTATTTTTTGTGGTAGAGCAAACAGCTAAAATGCATTTATTTAGTATAAAATAAAAAAACGCTATAGTAATTATAAGTCATACCATTAATTACATACATATTATTTTATTACCTAAAAGTTTCGATAACTTATGCCAAAAGCCAAAAGTCACAAAACTCATCAAAATGCACAAAATAGTAAAACTAGTAGCTTTGTCCTATTTAAACAATGATGATTTATTGCTCAAACATTTACTCCTGAGAACTTAGTAATTTCTTTATCTCACTGTCCTTTATTTTTTTACCGCACTCATTGTTTTTCCGATCACTAACAATACCAACAATAGAGAACGTGCTTTTCTATGCGCGTACGCTCTACAAAGCTACGAATTTTAGCATTTGCATACTAAGAAAAAAGCTTATAAAGTACTTGTGATTTAAATATAGCCTTTAAGTTAAGCCGGTAAGGTATAAAGTTTCCTCACGCAGGCGTATTGTTAAGTTGGTAGAAGGCACGTTTCGGTGCGGTGCACATGGAGTCGGCAGTCGCGAGCCCATTGAGTGTGGTTCCGGTGGGGTCGATCACCAGTGAGTGCGTGCCTTTACGCCGCTATTTTAAACTTACTCGCGTGCTTACCGAACGCGTTACGCGCCAAAAATTATTCTATATTCAAATTTCGGGAATAGACAAAAAAGTTTGTTTATTTTTTTTATTGTGAAAGTGATAATGGACGAAAGATGAAAGAACAATTAACAGAAAAACAACGATATCTAGTGGTAATTAAGTAAACAAAACCTGCGTTCAGAAATAATTAGAGCATTTTGTGAAATGTTGTGAAGTTAGGATACGTTACGACAATGAAGAATATTAACAGTAACTGTTTTGTGCGAGTTTTTCTATTTTTTATGAGTGCAATTAGTGTTGGTAAGTGTGTTTTTTTTTCGTAATTTATTCATATGACTCTTATGAAATTACCGTTTGCAGTTTTTGTGGTAGAGCATAATTTAATAATGTAACTAAATTAAAGTAAATTATTCATCTTTGCGGATATTTTCATTTTAATTATTACGTTTAGGATTTATTTTAGGATTATTATTTTAGCTTTAGATTTTTGTTTAAATTAAAATACAAATATTTTTTAATAAATGCTTCGAGTACAAATCACGCTTTTAATTTTTTAAATTATATTTTTGCCATCTGCATGCAAAGGCCATATAAATATTCTATCCTCCATACATTTTAATTCTGACATAAATTATTTAAGATAAACATAAGTACACACATACTACCTATGTTTTAATCATTTTACACTTATGAATTAATTTAATTCAGTAAATATATAATTTGAATTTCTAACTTAGTAATAAACCACAAAGCATACGATTCCAATTTCAAGACTAGACTAATTTCTCAACAATACTAATCAGCTTCCTTCTAGCAAATTCATCTCCATTCTAAATTGCGTAAATTCATTGTAATTCGTTT
>CAJQZN010029954.1:0-24816 GCA_907164685.1 Colias eurytheme | reverse complement strand
ATTTTTATGTAGATTCACATTGCAATACTGCACACCACTTATAAACTGAAATTAGATTCTATAACACTTTATAATTAAATATTTGTTTAATTTTACTTCGCTATGCATACAGATAATTACGTATTTATGTAAGAGTGACGTCACGCCTACGCCATGACACCTGTGAGCTGTTTTAGCACAGTTAATAAATATTTTTTGAAAAATGGCTTTTATTTTCGTTAAATTTAAGTATATTAGCGAAATATAGGGTTTTTTTTGTTTAATAAACGTATACACACATTATGGAAGAGGTTTTGAAAATCTTTCGTCATGCCTATTGGACTAGAATTGGACATTATATTTAATCTTGGAGAGTTATTTAAATAAATATTACACGTGTAAAATGCCCATTGTGTTTAGATATTATCATTTATATTATTATGCAAACAATAGGTAGGTAACCTACAGATTCATATGAAAGCGTTTAAATAGGTTATTAAAAAGTATAAATGCATATGTTCATATAAGAAAAATGGTTCATTAGTTCTTCATCTACAGTAGTTAGAGATTAGTAATAAACCCTGAAATTTTTTAAATAGGTACCTACTTTTTAATATTAGTAAAGATTTGTTTTTTAGTGGTTTTTTACATATTATGTATCTATCAATACATCTAGCATATAAAAATCTTGCCTTTTGCTTATTGTCATTGTATAACTAAGTTGTGCCGTTTCTCTGAAGACGAACCTACAGGCAAAATCTTAATATAAATCATAACATGTTTTCCTTATCATAAAAGTTTTAACTTCCTCCAAGATAATTTGCAAATAATAAGTTTCTATACACTTAAGATATATGAATAATAATTAAATATTCTATCATTATAAATGCAAAGTAACTCTGTTTATCTGTCGGTCTGTCTCTTCTTCAAGCCCCAACCACTCGGGTTTTTCATTGACTATACGGGCGAAGCCGCGGGCGGAAAGCTACTTATCTTAATATATATAAATCTCGTGTCACAATGTTTGTCCTCAATGGACTCCTAAACCACTTTACCGATTAGAATATAATTCGCACACCACGTGCAGTTCGATCCAACTTGAGAGATAGGATAGTTTAAACATGTAGGTTCCACGGGCGAAGCCGGGGCGGACCACTAGTATATTATATAGAGCTTATTCTCACACGATAATTTGAATTGCGAAAGAATTATTTAATTATTATTAATAGGGATACTATTACATACACGCGATAATCCAATTATTAGGATGTATTATCTCACTATTGTATCAGCTTCTATATTTTATTGACGACAGTAGGTAATTAAAGGAAAACTTTTTTTAGTTTTATTTCTCCTTATTGATAAGGCTTTGTGTTATAATATAAGTGCCGCCAATCATCTTATCTACTATAACTAAGTATCTTTCGAGTTTTACGACTGGCTGATAAAGCATCTGACAGCGCTTATGACGTTTGTATTCATTTTCATACATTTTTGGCAATATAACTGACAAAAATATAAGCATAACAATTGATATACCAAAAACATATGAAACGGGGTCGGTTGGATAGGTAAGTAATAGGTATGTTGCAATAAAAAGCGGATCTCACCATTTGAATTTTTATTATTTTAATAACCAACATAGGGTAGGTACTGCGTTTCACCTCCTGCTCCTGTTGGTCATCGCACGATGATATTATATAGCCTTCCTCGATAAATGGGTTATTTAACACTGAAAGAATTTTTCAAATCGGACCAGTAGTTCCTGAGATTAGCGCGGTCAAACAAACAAACTCTTCAGTTTTGTAATATTAGTATAGATTTGAATAATTAATTTTTTTCTTCAAGGTTAATAGCACCTCTTCCGACGCCGTCTGTCCATGGCTACAAGATCATATACGGCCGTCTCTTGAGCCCTGACCATCGAAGCTTCATATTCAGTGATGTGGTCAAGTTGTTCATGATGATGTTCGATCTGTGCCAGTATGAAGAGGGGACTTGGCCTGGGTAAGGATAATTATTATTATTATTCTTTGTATTTATATCCTATGCACCCTATGCAGTCAGTTAAAATAATTTTTAAAATCGGTCTATTAGTTCCAGAGATTAGCGGGTTCTAAAAAATAAACATATTTATTTTTATATTGTACTAGCTATGCCCCGCGGATTTACCTGCATTGTTCCGCTCCTGTTGGTCTTAGCGTGATGCCTATAGCCTATTTCCTCGATAAATGGGCTATCTAACACCGAAATAACTTTTCAAATCGGACCAGTAGTTCCTGAGATTAGCCGTACAAACAAACAAACTCTTTTGTATTATTAGTATCGTTAATAAAAATAAACACTCTATTGCACACAGATAACAAAAACAACAAAATAATATACACAAAACGGTACAAATAGGCCTTATGGCTAAGAAGCGATATCTTCCAGGCAACTTTATCCTTATAGAATATATTCAATTAGCAATTAATACGTAAGTGCTTTAATGCGGGTAAAGCCGCGGGCTACAGCTAGTTATATATAAGAATGAACTGTGACAAAACTTAAGTACATTGTAGTTAGTTCGATATAACAATAGAAGGATATAAAAAATGCTGTTTATCTTTTCCATAGTATTTTGTATTATGCTTACCTTATTAGGCAAAGATGGATGAATAAGGTATACTAATAATTAATCTTCACACATTGTCAAGTTTGTATCTATTAAGGTTGTGTTAATTACACCAATTATAAGTAACTAGTAGTATTTTGATAAAACTCGTAGGGTTCAGCCTGCGTTTGCAATGTAAGCGGAAAAAATGTAATTTTTTACGACATCACATTAGAAACCTCAAAAATAACAGTACTTCTCCACTATTTATTAGATGTTATTATACATATAAACCTTCCTCTTGAATCACTCTATCTATTAAAAAAACCGCATCAAAATCCGTTGCGTAGTTTCAAAGATTTAAGCGTACAAAGGGATATAGGGACATAGGGACAGGGAAAGCGACTTTGTTTTATACTATGTAGTGATAGTGAAGAACGGTTGAACAGATTGTAATGCTTTTGTATTACATATTGAGTTTTTAAATTTACCGCTATGAATAAATGAATAAAATAAAAGAATGTTTTTTATAAGATAAACTAGCCATTATTTTATGAGAACCTTAATTGTTCCTAGTTAAAATATAATGTTAAATAAATTACCAGTTTAATTACTAAGGGAACTAATTAAATAAATTCATATAAAATACTTCTAAAAATTGTTTCATTATTATTTTGTGTCGTTGACGTTAAAATGTTCTGATTATTTTTTAGATTTTTACTAATTAGCTTTTAACCTACTTAGGGCCGATTTTTCAATGCTTGGATAAAACTTATCCGTCCAATAAAGTATTACACAATAATATTAAAATGTCACGTAAACTGTCAAATACGGGCAATTAGAATGCGTTTTAAAAATGGTAATTTTATGCATTATTCGACGAATAAGTTTTATCCAAGCATTGAAAAATCGGCCCTTAAGAATATCCTCACATTTTTAGCTTACTACCAGCACAGACTAATAATAATATACTACGTATATAACTACCAGTATTTTAAGTAATTATTAGCTACATAAAAAAAAGGGAAACTTCTTTCACTTATTTCATGTGTTTTGCTGTTTAAAAGAAGTTTAGTTGCTTACGTAACTAATATTTTAGTATTTTTTTATAATTTAATATTTGTAAAATGATTAATTACAGATTCGTCCTCATTATAGACATGGACCAAACAACTATAAGTCATTTGGGGAAGTTAGATGTTATGACTGTACGCCAGACGCTGTATTTCTTACAGGTAGAGTATTTTTTTCTGTAATAAATGTTTATTTACAGTCAATATACTTACAAAATAACAGTTATTATAATAGGTGCGTGTCTTTAATTATAATACAATTTTAACCTTCGGTACTACTTAATTGTCTCATGATTATCTTTTACCTTATTGGTGGAAAATAATATGATTGTTTGTGATCCATTTTGAAATGATGGACTTATTAAAAAATAACATTGGCTATCTTGAATTAATTAGCTGTCTTTTTCAGATCAATTTATTTTATCACAGTCCATATTTTGTATAAAAAATATTACAGAGCACTTACGTCTTACATACTAGTAACTACATGAAAATATAAAAAATCCAAAAACACTTATTTACAGGAATGCATGCTGGTAAAATTAAAAGAGGTGCATTTTCTGAACGCACCGTTCTTCATGGATAAGCTGATGATGCTCTTGAAGCCGTTCATGAAGAAGGCACTGCTGGACATCATCAGGATTCACCAACGGGATACGAACACTTTGGAAAAGTTTGTGGAGAAAAGCAGTTTGCCTAAAGACGATGGAGGAGAATATAAGAGTCGGAATACTCTTAAAGGTAATAAATAGATAATTAAAAATTCAAACTCAGTTCAGTACAAATATTAACGAGGGCTTAAAACATAACAGCTAACTGCATATTAACAATAAAAATATGTTTAATGTTGTAAAATATCAGATCGATTGAAGAGTTCGATCCTGGTGCCTACTGTAGTCTGGTAAGATTATGTACGTACCCCCTAAAAAAGGGAAATTAGTTCTCTTTCTAATTAGTAAATCAGCTCCAAAAGAGAAATACATTTTACAAAAAATACCCTATCGATTGCATGAAATCATATTTCATGGTCATGTAATGCCAAATTTTGTCATGTAATGTCGTATTGCCGAAGTTATAGCATAATACCCATTCTAACTTGAACAATACAGTACATAATACTTTATGATGCAATATCCATATGAGCGTAAACATGACGTGTTCAGTCTAATATTACAGTCATAGCCACTGAAGTAGAAATAAACAAGAAATCATTGCTTCAGTAAACAAAATATAGACAAGTAATCACATTGTTACATTATATTAAATATCGTGTATATATCTGAACAAGTATCTATCGGTTATTCAGATCTTGTAGTGTTGAATAATATTAGAGTTGTAAATTAAAAATTGAAGATGATCTATTTTTTCAATTTAGTTACTCTAATAATCTTCACTTAAAATTGAAAGTTATTAATGTCTATAGATTATTAAATCTTGGTCGTGGAAGAATTCCAACCAATACCCCCGGCCCCATCATTAAAGCGGCTCGACGGAACACAGTGGGGTTTTAGTCGGTAAGAATCCGACATAACCCACGGCTCCTTCCCCGGGGGTAGTGGGTATCTTTGGAAGATTTCCCCACTATAAAAAAAGGGTTTTGTAAAACGGGCTATTTTTAACAATTATAGAAAAGCTAGGAAAAATAACCCCTTCACGAATCAACGAAAACATAATCAAGTACGCAACATTCTGCAGAATGTGTCTCTTAATATATAAGTGCTCTATGTATTTATTAAAACCACAAGTATTTGAAATACTCACCAGAATAACTCGGTGCCATTCACATTTTACATTTTTGGGAAGTAAATGATAAACAAGTACCAAATACGCACCAATATTCAAGTATTTCAAATATCTATTGCTCAACCCTAACTACATTTTTCATTTACTCATATTAATTACTAAACTTATATGGATACGCAGTATGTCTCTTATTAGAGTGTTCATAATTTGATCTAAATAATATAAGAACAGGAAAAGTTTTTAGTTAAATTAATCGCCTGATAAACCCCTGAATAGAAAAGTTATTGTCAAGGAAAATAACGGTCGACGGAATAGTTTTTACCATGCATACAAGAATGCAACTATTTTTTAATTATAAATTTATCCTCATATTTTTAAGCAGCTCTTAAAATATTTGTTACTCATACAGCCCATTTTTAGGAAAGGCTACATTTTAGTCACCTGTGTATAAAAAAGCCTATGGTAGTATACCTACTATGCCTTTGTGACGACCAAAAAAATTCAAACGACTCTACGCCCAGTATCTTTCTATCGAATCTAGATGTGTCCCTCTATATTGTGTTATTATTGCTTTTATATAGAGCAAATTTGGATTATTCATTTTAAAGTTGTATCATAAAATGAATTCAAGAAAATAATTCATTTTACAGAGGAACAAATACGACGCATAGAAGATAATTTGGACTTCTTCAAAAACGAGAGTCAAAGACGAGTGAATGAAGCATTAAGACAGGGCAAAAAGGCATCTATTGAAGAAATTTTTGGTTTACAGGGTAGCTTTAAGAAACTCGACATCGATTGAAATTTATGGAATAAGGAAATAAATAATTATTTTTTTTTAATGCATTTTATTTTCTTCCTTACATTCATAATTCCTTAGCATAATTCTGTCAAATCTCTTATTTAATAGTAACATTCATAATTTACCTATTTCAGGTATTAAGATGTAAAATAACCTTTGTATTAGGTATACTCTTTAAAATAATATAAGAAGTACGTATATAATTTTGTTTGTCCGCGATGGACTCCAAAACTAAAGAAGTGATTTTAAATTATTGGCAACCCGTGTGCAGTTTGATCTAACTTGAAAGATAGGATAGATTACAGTTCAGACTTCAGTCAATTTGATGATTTGTCAGTCACAATAATTATACACAATACACATAATAATATTATGTACTTACATAATATATTCGAAATATGGCGATAATATGGCCACATATTTGTTGACTGGATTGAGTCAATGAAAATGAAAATGAAAATGAGAATGAGAATGAGAGTAAGAGTGGGAGTGGGAGTGGGAGTGGGAATAAGAATGAGAATGAAAATATATTTATAATACACACAATTTCTTAATGACGGAAAATTGATGAGACCTCCTAGTAAGTTTACAAAAACCTGCGTCAGGAGGACCCGCTCTTCCTTAACTAAATTGAGTAAGTATGCAATGTTATTTAGCGTTTATTAATATTATTCATAATATATCTGCAGATTTTTACGATCTTATAAATTATATTATTTTAATCCGCCTAGGTGCAAAATTATACACAAAAAAATAAAGCTCATAAAAATTAAACAAGAATGACCCACAAGCTTTGGATTAGCTCTTAGGCTTTAATAGAAAAAGAAATAGAATATTGTAAGGCGGAATTCGATGCAGGATTTTTTGCACTTCATAATATAGACCTCTACCACAGAATATAGTACTACCCTCTACTATGTATAAGTCCAACGCAATTGAATTTCTTTAAATTTCTTCTATTCTTTAGGTATCTCTAGCGTTTACTTTTTGTAAATTGTTTAAAATTACTAATATTATGAGATAATAAAATTTTAAAACAACAGTCTTACAGGGTTTGACATGAACTTTTATTATATCAAAAAAGGGGTAAAACTAAAATGATAGAGCAAAAACGTAGTTACTAGTAATAAGCTGTCACTTAACAAATCTCCATGATGTAACCTTAGATACTACATTTGTGTTTTTATGTTTTAAATTAATTCAGTTGAGAATTGTATATTCGGAGATGTTATAATTATAAATTATATTTTAACGTTATTTTATGGTAGTATACAAATAAATGAAAAAAATTTATACTTACCTGAATTAATGTGCCTGAAGTCATCACATAAAAATGGCAAGATTCTTTTAATATTTTTATTTAAAAGAGAATATATTCTTAGTTTTAGTTATAAATTATTATATATGTATGTTAGTCTGTAAGGTATTTATTCTATGGGTCTGTACAATTAATTGTCTGTCACCTGAAATAAATGTAATAAATAAAAAAAAATATTTTCCAAAAAAATGGCTACATTTAAAATAAATCGTAAAAAATATAAATCGGAAAGCTTATGTGCTATGTAACCTAAAAAATTGGTCGTTACCATATATTTTACTACGCTAAATTCTGACCGTCTGTCCGTCTTTATTGCTGGGCTTCCAATAAACTTTTGTACTAGCGATATTAACTGAAATTTCATGCAGAACAACCTTGATTGTAACCATAAAGTTAAATCGACTAATGACTCCATACTAATATGCCACAATTCTTTGAAAACGCGTAAATATTTCAATTTGAACGAAATTATATATTTATAACGCTCTGTCGCCCACAAATGGTTATAAAAATCAACAATTACAATAATAATATATTTTCCTACTGTATGTTATTGTAAAAAATGCTTCAACACAATGTGGCTTCTATCACGTACCTATTAAGACGACTATTGTTTGGCATAATAAATTGTTCAAAAATATTGTATGTTTATTGTTTCGATCTATATAAAGCACATGTGAAATAGGCTTAGCAGTATTCATAGAAATATCACAATGAAGATACTTCTGTTCTTGTTCGCAGCTCTGGCTATCATTCTTGGAGCCGTGGTAAGTGCTTTTATTATTATTAGGTATATAGGTATATATTTTATTTTACTTACCTAATATTATGTCGTTTAAAAGTAAAGTATAATAAAAAATTTGTGGAATATTTATAAACTGTAACTTTAAGTGCATTTTAGGGAAAAAGTTTAGTTTCACATACGATAGTTGGACTCTTTATAAAAACTCTACAAAAGTTATCGAACCTGCAGCTGTTGAAAATAATCATTTTTGAACTTCGTAACTATGTTTAACGTGCAAATTCTTATTTTTTTAATGGAGTATTTAATATATTATGTATTGTATCTTCAAAAGTAGCGTACGACGTATGTTAATCTGAGTAAATATATTTCATAGATAGCAATAGGTACAAAAAATAAGACTAAATAATATTATTCTATTTCTGACTTCTGTGCATCGATTTATATTATAGTAGTTGTGAGATTTAAACTTGAAAAATAATGAGCTATTTTATAGTCTATTCAGTAAATGTTTTCAAGTGTGAAACGCTATATTAACAACAGATACATAAAGAAATATAATTTAAAACACGACATATCATTATATTATCTATCACTAGATTTTAAACATTTTACAGCATTTATACAATATGATTTCATTAATTTTTTTATTAAACGTTTTATTGTTTTTAATTTTTTTATTGTCTTTAAGCGTATATAGTATGTTTTTTCCATCTTTGCATGTCTGTTTGCCAGTTGGCAAAGGCTTCTTCCAACCTTTTCCATTCCGGCCTTTCCATTTGAATTATATTTGAATATTTCAGAGTGGCATGACCACGGTTCCAAAGGCCGGTCTAAATGGTCCTGAGAAGCCAGCTGGTTGTCACGGAGGACCACCACCACCGCCCCCTACTAGTAAGTTTTTGTAGTACTAATTACTACTTACTTAGTTCAATACCTATAGTCCTACTAATATTATAAATGTGAAAGCTTGTATGGATGTTTGTTACTCTTTCACGCAAAAACTACTGAACCGATTATAATGAATTTTAGCACACATATATGTAGAGGGTAACTTGGATTAACATATAGGTTTTATCCCGGAAATCCCACGGGAACGGGAACTATGCGGGTTTATCTTTGAAAATGCGGGCGAAGCCGCGGGCGGAAAGCTAGTTAGTTATAATACTATCCTTAGTTTGCGCTTTTCGGTTTTAAATATTATGACTACATACGTAACTACAAAGTCTATCAGTAAAAATATGTTTAGATTCAGATTACAAAACAAAGTTAAGCATTCATAAATGTAAAGCTTTAAGTCGAAGTAAAAAGATAGAGCTAAGAGTCTCGAGTAACTTTTAGTCAAGTAGTTATGAATCCTAAAAAATTATGTTCAATATTGTTATGCTAGAATTTCTACTAATATACTTGTAACGGAAATCATCAAAAATGTATAATATATTTTCCGATTTCTGCTTGTCGATTTAATTTCTCGAAAAAACTGTTTGTGATTCCATAAAATAGTATTCAGTATGTATGATATAATTAATTTTATCTCATTACAGATAGCACAGGCTAAATCCCAGACCCACGAGACGGATACAACTTTATTTCTGCTAACGACAATGGACTATGAATAAAATATATTGTTAAGCATTAAGTAGTTTCATTTCAAAAATATTAATTGCACCAAAACATCTGCTTTTTCCAATTACTGACAATTATTATTTGTTTTGTGCAATTATTTATTAAGGTAGGTCAACTTCAACAAAAAATATAAACACCAAAAAAGTATTAAATACTTTATTACAGGTAACACTTAAATATGGCCGTCGTACAAAAATATAAAAATACAAAATCATTACAAAAAATGGTAACTTTATAAAAAACAACATCGAAATCCATACATACAGGTAAAATTTTACATTTTTAAATGCATAAGTCTGACGTATAAATACAATTAGTTTGTTTTATTCTCTTTTTTCTCAATTATTTTATTTTTATTATCAAATAAAAATATGAAGTCGGACCAAGTGTTATTTGGTGTTAGCCGAGTCAAAAATGTTTTCTAAATGCCTAGTCAGTAATATCACTAATCTAAAATAACTATATGATGGCCCTTTTGACTGTTAAAACTGTTAAAAATCAAACTTTATAAGTACATAGGTAAAAGTCGTAAATTGTATATTATTTCAAAGAACTAATTTGATTTTTAGATGGCGGTCTAAAATTTTTTATATGTACATTGCACAAAATAGGTTACGACATAACTAACTATATATTTTCTTTAATATTTCTGAGATTCAAACTTGGCAAAAGTAAGATTTTTTCACTTTGAAAATACAAAACTTGGGTCAAAGAGTACAACTACACTCACAATCACGCTCAAAAATTGTCTGAAGCATTACTCTGCCTAAGCAGTTTTGAACAAGCATAATATTCAATAGAGTTTGAACTTTACTGGCAGAAAATAAGGTGTGAATTTAAATGTATAAATAAAAATTTACTTTAAAACCTTATTTCGTGACTTTGAACTTAACTACTACAATTTTAAGGTTTAAATTCGAACGAAAGCTTGCAACATCGTTCGGTTATTTCTGACGTTTTATGAGTCTAGTCGGTCAAACGCTATCGGACCATTTAATAGAAGATATTGAGTTGTTTTTAGTACGTCAAAAACCGGCAGAATATATAGTTAGCTCAAGAAACTTATATCTAATACACTGGAGATTTCAGCATGAACATTAACTTGCCAAGTTAGGTGTGAAAGGGATAAAAAACATACAGGCGTCATTCAACGTCATATTTTCTTGTTACAAGTTAATGGTCATAGTGCAATCTCCAGTGACCTAGATATAAGCTTCTTGAGTTAGCTATACAATAGGATAGTTTTTGGTTTTTAGTCGAGTCATAAGCCATCATATGTTAACTCTTTATTGTGACAAGTCCTGTAAGTGTTGTTTCTCTTCCTCCTCCCGTTGTAATGCTTCTCTTTCAGCCGCGATTCTTGCATGTTGTTCAGCGATCACGCGGAAAAGTTGCGCGTGTTTAGCGGCTGCTGCTGCGACGGCCTCTGATTGGCGGGGGACTGATGCTTCTGGAAATGTTTAAGTGGTTATATTAGTTGGGTAATCTACTATATAAAAAATGTTGTGTGGTTTTATGAAACCACGGTAAAAGTGAAACTTAACACACAAACACAAACTTAGCACAAAATTATCGTATTTGTACGATAATAATTATCGTACGGTTCGACCGTCACGCGACATGCGCTACACAGACCAAAAAGTTTGAGACGATGTAATAAAAATTTCACTTTAAAAATAAGTCGGGTTTTCCTTCCTGACGCTATAACTCCAGAATGCACGAACCGATTTCCACGGTTTTGCATTCGTTGGAAAGGTCTCGGGCTCCGTGAGGTTTATAGCAAAGAAAAGGTGTCTCTGGTGGCGAAACGGAGTTCGCCGGGTTTGCTAGTAGAGTATAGATATGGACGGTTGACTACCGTAGATATAACATGCAATAAATGGACGGATATAGTTTTATTAACTGAACTGAAAGTATTTTTTACATATACAACTGTCTGTCTGGGCAAACGTTGGTCTGCTTTACTAGGGCTATGAAAAATAGATGTTGGCCAATTCTCAGATAGGCACGCGAAATTTCATGAAAATTGGTCCAGCCGTTTCGTAAGAGTATCTACGGTCTTTCTCAATCTATATCTCACAGTTCTCATACAAAATTAAAATATAATTTCCAGTATCACTGTAGTTTTAGAGATGTTTCAACTATCAATTGATTCTTTTACCAGAACCACAGTTAGCACCATACGACAAAAGCTTACAACGTTGTGTGAATGTATTTGAGTTCTCTAACCTGTCTAAAAAACGAAAAGCTTCCATAAAATTTATACCATTTAGTGTAACTTACCATCAGGATGCGGGTGGTGAGCATGGTCCTCCGCGATCTGGGCATACAGAGCGAAGTGTTTATCCTTAGCTTGGGCTACAGACTCCGAGTCCCTGGGGTGTTCAGGTAGAGGGTCGCTCAGTACTGGATGGAAGCCCTCCCTGTCCGCTATGTAGTCCACTGTACGGACCTTCTGACGAGGGTCCACGTAGGAGAAGGTGCCTGGAATGATATGGAGTGTTGTTAGATATTGGTTGTTTGTAGAAAACTAAATAGGGTATGTTATGATCCTGGTGTGTCGTATAGACTGTGAGCTTATCTTTTTTTATTGTTAGTGCTTAGCTTTTTCCGAGAAATATGTTTGGGGGCTTTGTTATTGGATGGTTTTTTTAGAAAAATAACTTGATCCGGCTAAACTTGACGCAACTTCAAATATTCTATTTTTAATTTGTGCAAATCAATACGAACAAGTCATATGCCGATTTATATTTACGCAAATATTTTGTAAAGGTCAAACGAGTAAAATATTTCACGTATAAAGGAGAAAAAACTAGATTCAGGCAGGTATGCAAGAGTCGAAATACAAAACCCGTTCCACAACGCAAAATACTTGACAATAAATAATGTTTTATTTTAATCAGCTCTACATGGTATGTAAAACATCCAGGTACAAATAAAAAAGAGCGTATGTACCAATAACACGTGTCAGAAGTGAAACTTCTTTGACAAGATTCAAAGATACCGAAATCGTCGCCTTACTCCATGACGCGACCCTGAAATTCTACTCTCAACGAGCCAAAAGAAGTTTCACTTCAAAAATAATAAAGAAAGAATTCCACATAGATGCAAACACAGTATTCAATATGAAACCTACAAACTAAGACGGTTAACGTAATACAAAAACAAAAGGAGACAAACTCTCTAATAAGGACCAAACTAGCTATATTGCTAAACACATGACCAAACACTGATCAATCTACTTCTTGAACCATTTACTACATCAACAATAATAATTAATCTACAGTTCAAAATATTATTTATGAACATCGACCCAATCCATTAAAATACCTACCTTGTCCTGTCTTGTCTTTCGAACCATTTGCTCTCCAAAAACTATTCTTTCTAAGATATCCATCATTCATCAATCAAGTATAACATACCTCTGAATTCATCAATCTATAATTTGAACCATTTTCTTATCTTCAACTAAACCAAGCTCTTTTCTAAATAAACATTACGCTCCGGGTTTAACGGACTACGTCAGTTATAAATGTTAAATTCATGACAAAGCTGATTTCACCAACAAAGTTAAACTTCAAATTGTCTCAAATAAACTTACTTATAAACTATCCAAACCAATACATACCTCTAACAACTCCACTACCATCGCTGACTTCAGCGTGCTGCCGGTCAGTATGTCCAGGGTACCGACCAGCAGTATACGAAAACGCGTACGGCCTCGGGGGTGGTGGTAGCGTTGTCGTCTCTTCTATGATGTGGGATACATCGCAGCTGGTGAGAGCCACGCAAGCCGTGAGTACCAGTATATTTAGTAGCATCTGAAAATTATAAAGGTTCATAAGAAAATAAATAAATATTTCAGGACAATTTTCACGGCACGATCTGATCCCATACTAAGCTTGCGCTTGTGTTAAGAAAACCAGGTGGCTGATAAATATACATATAATATTATGTATAATTTGAAATAAATACTTATATAGATAATTAACCCCCAGACACAGAGCAAACATCTATGTTCATCACACAAATATTTTCCCCGGGTGGGAATCGAACCCACGAGCTCCGGCTTGGAAGGCATGCCAACAAGGCAAGGCAAGCCCGATGAGGGCATCAAAAGTCTAATGAAAAAAAAAATAACTTTATTAATTGTCTCTAACAACTTGACGATAGATGTCGTGCTGGCGCTTCAGCTTCTAAATCAACTCTAAAATTAGAGTATTTTGGAAATTTATTATATTGGTATATTAAGTTAAAATTTAGCATGGGTAAACTAAATAATCTTTTCGGTATTTCTTTTTACACGCTTTATATTAGCTTCACTTCACTTTGTATGTTTGTAACCGACTTCTTTGGGCGCGATTTTGACCCACTTTAAACGGCCAGAAAACTTTGTAGATTTATTGAGGACCGATGACAATACACTAATTTGATAAAATTTTCTATTTTTTAGTTCGGTTTTCTATAAAAAGCGTGTTTTTTAGTTTTTTTTAACTATTATTATTTAGTTTGGGTTTAGCTTTGTAAACTTCAAAGTGAAATTAGCAGTAGCAGATTGCATTTTATTCAAAAGTTCATTCCATCTCCTCTCTGTACTCTATGCACTTAAAAATTACCTAATCTGTGGAACAAAAATATTATTTATCTGTGTTCAAATCCGTTTAACACATGATGAGGCGCATGTCTAATTACGCATCAGGAATGTGATTGGAACAGGTTGATACGACCTTTGGGTTGCGTCAGCGTTCCGGTTGTTACTGAGCCACTAAATAATAAATAAATTTAAGATATTATCATTAAAAATGTATATCAAACTTGGACCTTATTAATTTATAATAGGAACTAATAATATCCTAATATTTTGAGCTGTAGCGTTTGTTGGAAAACGCTGACCGTAAAATTTCGTATTTCGTTTCGACTCAACGTAAAATTTTTACCTATATACCAATAGTTGAATACTTTTTCATATTACAAATTTATTTTTGAGTATCATTATAAATTTTTGAAAAAGTAAAGATTAAAGTAAACATTTTCGATGTTATTAATTGATCTTGAATTGATAATGTATACAAACTTGATCAGTCAAGTTCACTATCACGCCTTGATCATGTCATCAATATTACGTGGAAGCGTGGTTTATAGGAAAACGCGTTCGCCATCTTCCTCGGTTGAGCCACATCTACATAGACCGAGCAACCTCGCTCGGAAAATGCTTCGCGAGGCAGCTCCCTCGCTCTTTACGGACCCGTTATATGCATATAGAACATAATATATCACTATATTATGTTATTTGAACGAGCCCAACTCGGGAAGTATTGATTTGAATCAATACTTGATTATTGCTAGATTATTTTTGTGTAATAATCCTTTTATTTAGAAAGCTGTATTTTAGGTTACGATCAACACGTTAGCAATGTCTTCATTCAAAACATCTTTGTATAGATATTAAGCGCGCACTGTAAGACCGAACGACGGTAAGACCCGAAACACTGACACAAAATTTCGGGTCATTTGTAACAGGATGGCGGTTCTACAGGGGTATTAGTACGCAATGACAAAAAGAAAAATGATGGTCAGAACGCTGATACCGGATATCTTAAGATACTGTAATATTTTATATTATAGAGAATCTTAACATAAAATATTATAGTAATCTTCACCGTGTGTGACGCGCTTTATCGTCTTTAAATTAGTTACGATCGTCTTTAAACGAGCTAATCGATGCAGAGCTTTTAGAAACAAATTTTACGATTGATATCTGCATACATAAAGGTCATTGCTATTCTATTCTTCTGTAGTAAAAAATTTATTTCCTTCGTAGGTAAAAAAAATATTTCCTTGATAATTAAAAAAATCTAACGCTTGTTTAATGACCCCATCGCAAGTGACCCCAAAGATCATCCGTGACTTATAGAGGATCAATAGATTGTAAGCTAAAAGGTTAGCTGTAATATCTCTAGGTAAATGCCGGCTGACCGTAAAATGTGTAAAAAGAAAGATATTTGATTTAAAATATTCTTGTTCACTTTTCTTTATAATTCCAATACAATTAATTTGAATCTTGAATATTTATATAGATTAACATCATCCAAATTTTTATAATAAAAAAAAGAACACTACACATTTTTTTTACTAGATGCAAAGTTCAATACTGTCATTTAACTATGATGGAACATTTTGAAGTTTTTACCTTTTTACGGTTTACCACACTTTTAGGTACAACATTGTTTAATAAATAGAACATAGAAATAGTTATGTAACGTAAAGAATGATATTATTGTTTTCTATTCTCTACGATAGATAATAAACATCTGTGATCGACCGCAAACATTTCTTGAAGGAAGTTACTACAAATTATTTGTCATCTATAACCAGGATACAATTAAAACATAAATACATATAAATAACCACAAGATGGCGTTCAAAACAATATTCCATAAAGATAATTATTTCTTCTTTATTACTGAACGTGTTGAAAATATTATAATTTTCCAGAAAAACCCATATTGCGCATAAGATTTAGTATTTATTATCTTGTATGAGGTGACATCATATAAGCCCGATCATCACGACTCAACCGCATCATGTTTAGAACATAAATTATTATCCTATCTTATTATTTAAAATGTCTTTATTCCTTTTATTGTTTTAGTTTTCCTTATAACACATCAATACTCATTTTGACGACCCGGTAATGGCTACGTTATACTTATTATATACCTTATTTTTTTATAGTGGGGAAATCTTCCAAAGATACCCACGGCCCCCGGGGATGGAGCCAAGGGTTATGTCGGATTCTTACCGACTAAAACCCCACTGTGTTCCGTCGAGCCGCGCAGTTAGCCGGGGCCGCGGGTACTCTTAGAAATCGTCCACGACCCTGGCAGCGGACGCCCGGTTACGGGCCCACATTATATACCTAACTTATGTATTACGTGTAAGCACAGATGATATAAAAATAGTAGGTAGTATAATTGTTATAGTTGGACTCCGAAGCCCTTAGTAAAAGGTTGTCTTTGTCACAAATCACAAATAATCCATACTAATATTATAAATGCGAAAGTATCTCTGTCTGTCTGTCTGTTACTCAATTACGCCCTAAATACTGAACCAATTTGCATGAAATTTGGTATAGAGATATTTTGATACTGGAGAAAGGACATAGGATAGGTTTTATCCCGGAAATCCTACGGGAACGGGTTTTTCTTTGAAAACGCGGGCGAAGCCGCGGGCGGAAAGCTAGTATATTATAATGTTTCACTAGTACCAAAGTAGTTGTATGTGCTCATCTGAAATAACACATGAATTAGATAAGCTGTTATTGCGTGCGAGAGAAATTCAAACAATTCAATAGTGTCTTATTCATAAGCTTGTTAATTTTGACGTCTATAAAAATATTTGCGAGTACAAGTTTGAGTTTGAATGTTCCCACCACCTCAATATATTGTTGCAATACTTCTCAAGGAATGTAACGCCTTCCTTATTATAAAGTAAAAGTACAGTAACCTTCTGCCAAAGTTGTAATTTGATAGATGTGTAGGCATTGAGGGTCAAACGTATTACGATTCTTCTAATAAATTAATAATGGCCTCTTAGTTGAATTTAAGTGGCGGTGGTACAGAGTACAGACCCAGGAGCTTTATTTCTGTTCAAACACAAAATATTATCTCTTTTACTTAGAGGAGTAAAATATAATCAAGACAAATACATTTAAATATTAATAATAACACTTTCATTAAAATGTTCACACTCTTCTTTTTATTTTACAATCCGTCAAAATTATCAGGGGGTTGCGAAATTTTTTCTGAAGTGTAATATTTTGACATAGGTAACTTATAAAAATAAAACTCAGCACATGATACAACCTGATACAACCGAAGTCAGAAGAAAACCTAACATTTGTAATAACTATATTATATCTATCATCTTCACGGTATAAAAAAACTAACAACCAATTGAAAAGTGATAAATTATTCATAATAATTGACACCCATATTAAGTCATAACTCATTACTCAATTAAATAATACCGTAATCAAATGAAAACATTCTAATCAGTACTAAGTCAAACAAGTATATACAAAGTAAAAGTGGTCAGTCTGTCCAGCCTTGACCAGACTATCACTTTCATCGTACCTTGGCCGACATCTCACGGTACTTGGGTAATGTACTGAATTACAGTTTGATAATAATAGATGCCTTATCAATGTATTTAGAAGTTTATATTTAAAGGTACTTCTTTAGCACAACTTTTAAACGGCTAAGGGAGTGACGATGATGTCTTAAAGCATGTATTTCCTATGTGGGAAAGTCATGGCGCTAGATGACCTATAATTACATTTAAATTTCTACAAATAGAGTGTTTTTTGTTAACAAAATGATCATCTTTTTGCTATAAAGAAGAATACTATTAAATATACTAAAACATAAAACACAATCGTAATAAAGCCCAAATCAATTTGGCTCTACCTACCCACCAGCCTACCTGCGGTTAGGCAGACAGGTTCAAATATCGCTAAGCAATCTCTTATTTGCTATGTACCTGTATTTTATATAACAGTAAAATAAATCTGATATTTTTAAAAAGCCCGGATAAATAAGTCATCCCTGCATCCATCTACTGAAACTGAAAAAAACAACTTTTATTCAGAAATATTCACTATAGAATCTAATGTGATCCAATCCTTATTTACAAATATCTGAACATTCTGGAGGCATTTTTACATAAAATGTCGCTAAGAATCATCTTGATAAAATATGACTATCTACTGAAAACCCGACCACAAATCCAACAATCAATAGTCTTACTCAAGCTTTTAATGCCGCTCAATTTAGCAATTTAGTAATGCCGCTCAATAATAACTATTAAACTTAAAACGATCATTAAAAAACTATAATACACGGTAAAAGTGGTGAATATAACGCGACCTTGACCGGAGACTATCACTTTCATCAAGACTTTGGCCCACATCTCTCGTTACTATGTAACACAATTTGGCTGAACTGCTTGCTTTACTGTTGTACTGCTTTTTAATGTAGTAATCTCTTTTGTAATTATTTAATATGCTTTGAATTAAATAGGTGTTATAACGGTCACTGTAGTTTTTAAACGTCAATAGAGATATTGAATCTATGTATTACAACTGACAAGAGATTTTTGTATTATTTATTTTAACCTATCGTTTAACTGAAGTATCAGTGGATTTGAAGAGACCTTCTAAGTTGTAACACGGATAGTATTACTATACTAGTACCTAGTTCTAATAACGTAAATCTGGTAAATTTAGCGAGGCTCGGTTGTCCTTGGTTCACATGAAATTAATATTCTTCACGCTCCAATGATTCCGAATGTTAAAACTATCAAATGTGATTGAAATATAGACTAGACTATGACCACAACATGTTATTCCCAAGCTTTAGTAAATGATACCAAAAACTGCGGTTCTATCGGATATTTGACGAGTACTAATCTTCTTGTAGTGACTAGTGAGAATCATACTGCACGAATTTCGAAATGTTTTCTTTCTTATAAGATCTTTGCTTTCATACAAGCGTTGTTGTTATATCATCAAATGCATGAGATTACTGATAATATTATGTGCATCGTGTTGCAATGAATGCAGGATTATGTCAGATATTAAATGAATGTTACAGTAGTGCAAACGTTGAAAATAATAATCATAACGTACTTAGCTAAAGGTTATCTTATCGAGTGGAACCCGTATAAAAGCTTGTCTCTTACTATCCTACACTAAAAATCCATATTACAAATAACATTCAAACCTATTTAACAGTCCAAATGTGTCAAAAATTCGAAAGATAGTAAGTCAATAACTCTTTATGCGTATTAATCGTAGCTAATCAGGCAGATATTTCTAAACTCAAACTCAAACATTGATTTATTGAAATAGATTTCTTCTTGAATCAATTTTGAATCGTCATAACATAATTTACCTACAATTTAACCGTTTCGGAAAGAGGTTTCCACGGAGAAGAGCCGACAATAAACTCTGTACTTGTTATTTCAACTTAGTTACAAGAAGTCAATAATCAAACCTTGGCAATATCAATAAATGACAGCTACAATTAATCACATAATTTGTCATTGAATTAACACCTTCGTTATAGAAACAATAGAGTGAGTCAAGTATTGGGCGGCGCTTCATCCGCTTCGAGCTTTAAATTCTTGCATCAATACGCAATGCTTCCGTCAACAAACAGTTTTTTGGTGACTCGATCAAAATTCCACGCTACGCCTATAGTAGTATATATAAATTTTTTGACTAGGAAGATTTAATGGTTCTAATAATAAGCTTTGAGTATGTTCTACGCATTGCCAAATTAAACCTACTAGAATCTACATGATCGAAGGAGCATCTTAGTTTAATTTTAAAATACTGAAAAGGAACAGGAATGTTCTTAAAGTGCTTTAAAAAGAAGATTAATAAAAATAATCAATATAATTATGTTCTTTTTTCTATTCAATAACAGTACTTAGTTTAAGATTGTAGTGTTAAGTCTTGAAAATGTTCTTGTTCTTTCTAAAAAAATATATCTTATATATAAAAATGAATCGCAAAATGTGTTGGTAAGCGCATAACTCGAGAACGGCTGAACCGATTTCGATAATTCTTTTTTATTATATTCCTTGAAGTACGAGGATGGTTCTTATGTAGAAAAAACGTAAATATTATGTACCACGGGCGAAGCCGGGGCGGACCGCTAGTTACAGATAAAATTATCTTTATATGTTCTCTCGTTCGCAATATAGGCACATGTAACTGCTAATATTGTGTATCACAATTCACAATAGTATACAGTTACGCATCATCTCACTATATTCCTTGCACAATGGTAATATTACGTACCTATGTCAAATCATCTAGAACTAAAACAATAAGTTTTATGAAAGGAGGTCAAATGTGTGTTTTAAATTAAACTATTAAATGCACATTTCAAGATTATACGGAGGAAAATGCTTTGTACCTCAAAGTTAAAGTTCTTGATAGTTTAATAAAATAACCCAGATTTCAGAACACATTACATTTTTATATCTAAAATTTAAAGTCTGTAATGTTCTCATTTTCCATTTTCTATTTAATTTATTGCTTGCCAAAAGCTTGTTACTTATTTAAAAACTGTCATTAAAAAATAACAGCTTTTACTAATATAAATACATGATTAAAATTTTCTGACATCCATCTCAAACTACTTCATAGAAAAGTTTAATTTTTAAGCTATTGCATAGCTTCTATCGCGGGCCTTAAGCGCGGGGACCGAATCGAGAAATTCCGTAACGAAAAAACCTCACGCTCCCCACTCCGACGGACTCGGAGGTGTGGCTTGAAGGCATGCTATGCAATAGCTTTACCGCGGCAGTCCCCGAGTGCCACACGTCTTTTTTTAAACAGGTATGATAAAATATGACCTAGAATATTAAACAAACTACATAGTTAGTTTAATATTCTAGGTCATATTTTATCAGTTAGTAAATTTACATTTTAAACAAGTCACAGCTGTTGTCAAATCTACCAAAAACTATGTGTTAATAAAAAGTAGGTTAGTACACCTATGTTTGGTCGGTAATGTCATCTAACCAAATGTGGTAGCGGTGCGATTACAAAATATTTGTATTATATTTGTTTGTTTATAAGCTTTCTCAATGCGTGTAGTTTTTTTGTAGAGCTAACACCTGAGAAAATGAGCAGAATAAATTACTTTAAAGTAAATAAAAAATGAAATGTACGGCTATGAGACTTGGACACTGACACAAAAAGAAGAAGACAAGCTCCTAATTACTGAAAGAAAGATCCTAAGAAAGATGTTCGTGGCCAGTGTTAACAGAAGAAGGGGTTTGGAGGAGAAGGAAAAACCTAGAACTTCAAGACCTAATGGAAGAGCCAAACATCATTGGTGAGATTAAAGCACAAAGACTCCGATGGCTCGGCCATGTGGAAATAATGGGGGAAGATCGAGCAGCGAAACGAGCGTACCTGGGACAATCATCGGTTGGACGTCCCAGGTACCGCTGGAAAGATGAAATCGCCAAAGACCTGTACACCCTCCAGATTGAAAACTGGCAAGAGATGGCGCAGGATAGAGTCAAATGGAGGCTCTTATTGTCGGAGGCCAAGACTCACTTTGAGTCCCTGCGCCGCGGCCGCTCTAGTAAATAAAAAAAGAAAAGCCGTCTCCATGGTTAGTAACGTCAAGACGATTGATGATTTTCTATTTTTTAATTAAATGAAACATTTTCGCATTAAATTACCTAGATAGGGAAAGTTGCTTTATATAAAAAAAGAATGATCAATTAATTACACTCATAAAAAGTTTGAACCAGGAATAAAAGGTACGAATGTATTGTATGAATTAAACATTTATTCTAGTTGTTACAATTTAAATGATATCAGGATTGATAAAATCTGTTACATAATATGCTAAAAGATGTTTCTCGAAAGGCTGAATTTATAATATACTCAAAACACGTTCATATTTAGAGTCGAAACACGGCTAAAATCTGGCATCGCAGATCGCTTAGTTATTTAAGCTAGGTTATGCGTATCTTACTGCTTATCCCTTTTTAAGGTAGTGGCAACTATATTGCCACCATCTTTTTTTAATTATATTATCATGAAGTTAAACGAATAGGTTCTTTTTTTTTTATATAAATGGCAACATTATAAACCAAAGACACGGTAGAATCATTATTCTTAATGACAGATGTCAAAAGTTACATTTGGGTTCAGGAAGAATTGGCAAATTTGTGATTCGTGAAATTTATTTTTTTTTTCTAGCTGAATCTTGAAATTTTGCTACTACGGTGGTAAGTTTTTTGTATTATTACAGCTACTTTGTATTTCTAATATCATATTAGGCTATATTTTTAGCATTCATATCAATACATTTTTAGAAAACGGATTTTTTTTAGGTGGCAATATAGTTGCCGCTGCCCTGTAATGGTGATGATGAATATAATGATGTATTACTTTTTCCATACTTACTTTCTTCTTGTAATAAGTTGTGAATTGCATATGTTTGCATGTTTTTAATTTATTTTGTTTATTTTTTAAGGTTATCATGTCTAAATGGCGGAGACCTTTGCGAGAACAAGAAATTGAAGAGGAATTGAACCAATTATTTGGTATTGATAATCCGTATTGATCTCCGTCCAATTGCGTAGACCTATGCATTGTAAATTCTTTTTTGTTATACACCGCCAACAAGAGGGTGCAAAACCCACTATCGCATCTCCATTTCCGACTAAGTTTAGCCCGAGGCCTCATAAACAACTACTTGTCGAGAAAGAGAAGTTTGGAGAGCGAACCTCAGTACTCGAAGAAGAAGTCAAAAATTTCTACGCATAGCCAGAAGATAATAGGAGTAGATCAAGAAAGAGATAGATTATAACGATAAAAATATCCAGTTTGCTTCAAAACTTGTTTAAAAATCTGATTTTACCACTAATAAATAAGCCATTTTCAGAATTTTGTTCGTTTTATTTACAGGCAGTGGCAACTATATTGCCACCCGATGAAAAAAAAACAAAAAAAAAAAAAACAAAAAAAAACTGCCTTTCTGAGGTCCTAATAACATTAATTTCAACCTCTAATTACGTACATGTTGCTATCACTTCTAGTTTCCTCTGCCTTATAAAGGGTTATGTAATACTAGCTTTCCACCCGCAGCTTCGCCCGCGCCAATTGGTACTATCATCTGTATAGCATCTGTGTTTTTATAACTAGCATGTAATAATTATAATTTATCATATTAGCAATGTAATAATTATCATTTATCATATTTTTATAACTAGCATAATTATTGATGAGTTAAGTACTTCAAATTGATATACAAATAGCTTTGATCAGCGTATTCCATATGTGTGTCCCTACAATGCACAAACATTGGAATATATACGAATTTCAATCTATTATATTCTTCAAATACGTACATATTACCAGGATTGAGCTCATTGCATACACACTAGTAACTATCCTACTAATACTATAAATGCGAAAGTTTGTGAGGATGGATGAATATTTGTTACTCTTTCACGCAAATGCTATTGAACCGATTACAATGAAATTTGGTATGTTAGTTATTATAAATTTATAAACCTATTGTATTTGTTACCTATATCTGCTGAAGAACCAGAATGAGACATAGCCATTTTATCCCGGAAATCCAACAGGGAACTACGCGGGATTTTCTTTGAAAATGCGGGCGAAGCTGCCGGCGGAAATCTATCTAATATCTTAATACTATTTTAAAGGCGAAAGCTTGTATGGATGTATGGATGTATGGATGTATGAATGTTTGTTACTCTTTCACGTAAAAACTACTGAACCGATTACAATGAAATTTAGCACACATATAGAGGGTAACTTGGATTAACACATAGGATAGTTTTTATCCCGGAAATCCCGAACGGGAACTATGCGGGTTTTCCTTTGCAAATGCGGGCGAAGCTGCGGGCGGAAATCTAGTAAATTATAATACAGGAACTAGTAGGTAGATACTGGTTTATAAAAGCAATAAGATATTACAAGAATCATGTATGCTATTAGACGTCTTTCACACTCGTGTATTTACGCAAGATCCTTCAGGATTTCATCATGCAAATTGGATTATTATCGAATCAAACTGTCAGCATAGTAACGTTTATTAATATAGCATGTAATTTAAAGCCGAAGTTCTTAATGTTACCGTTTATGATAGAAATCTGAATATCTTGAATCCATACTAATATTATAAATGCGAAAGTAACTCTGTCTGTCTGTCTGTTACTCAATCACGCCTTAACTACTGAACCAATTTGCATGAAATTTGGTATAGAGATATTTTGATACCCGAGAAAGGACATAGGATAGGTTTTATCCCGGAAATCCTACGGGAACGGGTTTTTCTTTGAAAACGCGGGCGAAGCCGCGGGCGGAAAGCTAGT